>CAMZMU010000047.1:40118210-40241619 GCA_947311845.1 Poa pratensis
GCATACTGGCAGAAACAAGAGCTGCCAAATCTTTAAAACTCATCCCAACAAGGCTACTTTTCCCTCGATCTGCAGAGGATTGCTTCTCAATAAGCTCGGGTAATTGTTTGCGACTCTTCTCTCCTTCTCTTTTTGTTTTACGTATTTCTGGCAAGGAATTGCTGATCACTACTTCTTTTCATACTCTGTAGGTTCAGATTTGCAAGGTTTATCTCTCCTTCTTGGTTGCCTGATGAAGAGTATCCGTGTCGCCTCTGGGTATGGTTCGCCTTCCTTTTAATGTTGCGGCTCTGCTAGTCAGCTTATTAACCCATCAATGTTTTGCAGGGCTATGTCTGAAGAGGCTCCAAGTCTAATTCCCATCCCACTTCTTCTCAGCTATGAGCGAGGATGATGCTGCTGATGAAAACGTGGGAAACAGTAATGGTGCGACTCAACCAAGGCCCTCCCTGGAGGAAGGTATTGCAGACGCGGCTCCTGCCGCGACTCCAGTCGCAGCTCCATCCACAACTCCTGCTGCTGGTAGGGTATCTACTGAAAATAGAATTCCAGCTCCAGGAAAAGTTCTAAGTCAATCGCAGATGCCATAATTTCTGCTGGAGACAAGCATGCTGCTCTGCTGCGCGGCTTAGTTGAGCAATTTTCTTCAAGTCGCCAGGTACATATACCGTAGCCCCCAAGGATCAAAACCTTGTGTCATCGCACGGGGTGTTGATTCTTTTCCTGGCTTCAAATCTCGAGCCCCCAAATTCCTGGATAATTTACCTATGCGTTTTGCTCTGTTTGTTTTCAGCGTGAACTGTCCTTGCTTGATGCTTCTGGCTCAATAAAGGGTAAAGGCATTTCCATAGACCATCCTGAAATGATGCAGTCTCGCCTGGAGCAGCATAATGAGGTCATTAGGGACCAAGATCAGGAAATAAAATCTCTCAAAGGTCAACTCGACTCCTGCGAAGAGCAATTTAAAGAACTTGAAGCTGATATGCAGCAGCGACTCATGGAGAAAGACGAGGTCATTAGATCTTTGCGAGAAGGGCTGACTCTTAAATCTGAATTGATTGATCGCCTGAAGGGAGACCACGCAAAGGAACTCGCCGCGCGAGATGAAAAATATAACTCGCTGCTCAAAGCCTTTGAGGGTTTTGGCTCCATGGTCAAATCAGCCGTCCTGCAGCTTGCTGGTTGGTCTTTATTCCTTTAATCATACATATTTTGGGTAACCAACGTTAGTCTCTGACTTGTTTCTTGCCTTTTCTTTCTTTGACATAGGACCTGAGGCCCCAGTGTCCCGCTCCAATTTGAAGGATCAACTGGTATATCTGTCTGACCTCAGCCAGCGCTTCTTAAAGGTTACCAAGGAAGTTATGACGGTAATCTCCTGCGACTGATGGCCCAACATCTTGCGAGTATTGGATAAATAAACTGCTCAAGGCTCCACATTATGTCTCTGATTGGAAACGATCCTCTGCTCGCGCCGGAGCCGCGCATGTCTTGACATTGCTTCGAGCATATTATCCAGAGATAGATGTTGGCAAGGTTGCTCGCCACGGCCTGGCGATGAGCGCAGATGATACTGAACTGCCAATAAGCGAGTACTTCGATATCTGGAAAGGGATGCGCGGGTATGCCACAAAATTTGTTGATAACTTAGACTTGGGCACTTATCTTGATAAATTCAATCTTGATGGGAGCAAGGTGTCAAGGAAAAGTCCTCAGGAGCTGAGTCATCTCGGGCTGCCACTCCAGCAACAGTATCTGGTGGCCCTTCTGCTTCGTCTGGCGGCGCCTGATTATTAGGACACCTGCGACTGCAACTGCGAGACAAGCCGCGCCAATTCCCACTCCTGTCTCGGAAGAGGAAAAATAAATAATGTGGGACATGCCCGTTAGTCTGTAAGATATTCATGTATTATAAACAGTATTTTTGACCTATAAGCAGGTTCTTTTCTTGATAATTCCATTAAGTAGACGCTCGCGCGGCTCAGTATTTCCTAGGAACATGTGTGTTCAGGGTCGAGAGCGGCCATGATAGGCAATCAAGCTCGATTGACGCCACACCCCAGTACTTTGGTCGCATAATGCAAGACGCTTCTAGCTTAAGGATTGCCACTAGTTTGGCAAAATTTGAGGTGCGATTGGTACTCGCGATGCTCGTAAGGAGCCCTCAAGGGTCAGTGATATATGAAATTCAAAAGACTCAGCGACTCAATGATAGTTGAGGCGAAACGACAAACCCTTGAATGTCAAGGGTGCCGGCTTTATTTCATAATCACTCGATGTTTTACAGGGTGTTACAGATGATGCAGGCCCTTTAATGCGGGTTTTCTATTCCCCGCAGGCCATGCATACTTGATACTCATCGCACTTAGTTGCGAATTAATACTCCTAACGGAGTGGGTTGAACACCTGATTGGTTCAATTTTGAGTCGCTAAAGCGACTCGGGTCGAGCATGATAGCTCCGATGTTATCTCATGTTGAAGCAGAGAGCAACTTTGTTAGCGATTAGCCGCACTGAGCTGCGACTTATGTTGAGTTGAGTTTGCTTTGTAAGGTCTCACGATAACTGAGCCCCTTTGGCTGGGGTTGTTGATCGAGGCTGGGTTATGCACATGCGCCATTTCTTGTCTTCTTTTTGTATCAAGGCGACCTCTGGGGCATTATCTTGCTGATGCGCGACTTCTCGGTGGGTATTTACCATCCGGTGGCTGCATCCTGTTGGCCGCTTCCGCGGTACCTCCAACGCGACTCGTTTTGAGCTGCGATCACCGATCTGCGACTGATACCATGTGAAGAGTTGGCGATACAAGCTTCTTCTGCGAGTACTGAGCCTGCGTTCTCGCATTCTAACGCTCTCTGTCTGTCTCCATATATTGTAATAACACCGTTTGGTCCTGGTATCTTTAACTGTAGGTAGACGTAGCAGGGCGAGCGGTAAATTTGACATAGGCTTCTCTTCCAAAGATCGCATGATATGAGCTTTTGACTGCTACAACCTCAAAGTCTAGGAGCTCTGTGCGAAGTTCCGCTCTGTTCCAAAGCTAACTTCAAGTGTTATCTTTCCGATTGGTCGCGTAACAGCTCCTGGGATTATTCCTTGAATTTCTTTCCTGGATGGTCGCAGCCTTGTCTCGGGTATATTCATTCTTCGGAGCGTGTCTTGATATAGGATGTTTACTCTTCCTCCTCCGTCCATTAGGACCTTACTTAACTTGTATCCCGCGACTTCAGGCGTGACCACAAGAGCTGGCTGTCCTGGATCTCTTACTTCTGGGGGGATCGCCGCGACTCCAAATAACCGATTGCTCTGTCCAGCGACGATACCTTTCTGGCGTTGAAATCTGACCGCTCTTCCGGCTTCCGTCCGTTGTTTGTACTTCCACTGTATGAAACTGTCCTATGTTTCTTCTAGGTAAAACGTCAGGCCCTTGACGAGAGCTAGATTTTCTTGTGCTGCATCGATCCGCTGCGAGCCGTGTCTGGCGTGTCGCCTTCTTTCCACCTCCGGTAATAGTGACATTGCGCCTTTGTGTGACCCGCTGGCCTGCCATCTCTCTGCGATGTAAGTCGCAAGGCACGTCGAAGATCCCCTTGCAGTTATTAGGGATAAGGCCTTATCACTCCTTGCTCCTGTATCTGGTGTGCGACGTTCAATCTCCGCGACTTGTAATTTCCCTGTTGGGTTCTGTGATAAGCCGCCTGCCCCTTTATCTGTCTTTGCGTACTTGTCAGCTTGCCAAAAGCTGGTCGAAACTATCAATCTTGTGCTCAGCGCGACTTAATTTGTGCACCAACGGCTCAAATCTACAGTTCTTTCTCATAGCTTGTATTGCAGCTTGTACTGTTAAGTTTTTGGCGGAGCCAAGGATCTCCGCGATTCTCTTGATCCAGTCGCCGCTTGATTCGTCCTCTTTTTGAATGCATTGTCTAAGGTTTTTCATATCTTCTGTTTGGAATCTGCGGATGAACTTGTCCTTCAAGTCTTCCCATGTGCTTATTGATTTTGATGGCAGCCTTAACAGCCAATCCCTAGCTTCTCCCTGTATTGCCAAGTGGAAGTATTTCGCACGTACTTCTTGAGTCATCAGCCCCTGTTATGCTTGCCTCGTAATCCTATCCATAAGGCAGGGTCTTGGTCACTGCGATAGGTGGTGACTCGCTGCGACTCGTCGAAGTTCGGGGGGAAACGAGTGAGCCGTATTTCCTCTCCAAAACATGCTGGTCCTTTCAATAATGAATAGGAGTTTACTGGCGCTGAATCTTCATCTGAATCAGTTTCAATCTGGGATGGCTGAGTCGCTCCGGACGTCCGCGACTCGCCTTCTATCTTCTTTTCTTTTTCCAATGATACCTGCAAACCTGCTAACTGGTTGACCACTTCTTCGATGCTGTACTTTCTCCTCCCCATGATACCTCGTTTTGCGGCTCATTGGGCGTGACTCCATACATATTTGCTTGTTGTAAAGCAGCGGTTTGCAGTAGGTCGATCGCATAGCGAGCTTCCTTATCAGCTCGTGTCTCCAACCGGTGCTATCTTTGACAATATCCCTATCGCGGCGTGCACGTTGCTCTCTGGGTCGCCGTGGAACTGTGATTTCATCTCTCCTTTGTCCATCTTGATCTGATGTTTTTGCTGCCAACGACGGAGTCGCCACTCTTCTTCTTGGAGTTTCTTGCGCTCAGATGTCGTCTTGGTTCGCACCGCCTGGTGCTTCGGCTGGCAGCGACGGAGTCGTCGACCTTCTTCTTGGAGTTTTTCGCGCTCAGCCGCGAGTCTTTGTGCCTCTTCACAGAGCTCCGTCCTGATAGCTTCAATCTCTTCAATCTTGAGGTCTCCTTCCTGATTTGTAGAGATCCCCAAACAGGTCTTGACGGGACGGGGATGGGCAATCTTGCCGTAGCTTGTTGTAGCTCCTCCAACACGCGGACCCTGACCGGCCGCAGCTCCTTCACCGATTCGCTTCCTTGAGTCGCGTCCATAGATCTGCGACTGACGGATCCGACGAAAACTTTTACTGATCCGATGGGAACGATGTATCCGAACTCGATGCGATCTGCCTCGGGTCCCCACTCTGAGTCGTCGATGAAGGGGACCCCATTGTGTCTTCAACTTGGCCGATGGCGATGTCCTTGAAGCCTGATTTCGATCCTGCGCGGAACGTGACGCTTTTGACCGCAGGCCCCACGGTGGGCGCCAACTGTCGTGGGTTTGTCACGTCAGGTGTCATAGATGACTTCGTAGGTGTGGGATTATGCGAGTCAAGCATCTCCGAGCTTGGGATCGCAGGAACAAAGATCAACACAGATTTACCCAGGTTCGGCCCCCTCAATGTGAGGTAAAAGACCTACTTCCTGCCTACCCTAGATTGGTATTGATATGATAATCGAGGTGTTACAATGGAGGCGATCCGATCTGGTACTCGCCGTATGAGCTAGGGTTTGGGGCTTGATAGCTTGACCCGCTCTAACCTGCGAGTCCTCTTTATACACAGAGGCTCGCTAGGTTACAAAAGGAAACTTCCCCATAAGGAATACATCCACAGAGGCCTACTCGGAGACTACTTGGTCTTCACGTTCTCCGGGATATGTCTTCTAGATCTTTCCCTTATGGCGGTTCAATATTGGGCTTGCTCCCAAGTGGGCCTTCGTCCGTGCGAGTAAGTTAACGCACTGGGCCGCGGGTTAATCCAGAAAGTATTCCCCCGACAACTTATGCTTGACCCAATATCACATAAACCATGATAACATGAAGTCCCAATAGAGCATGATATAACAGGTTTCCCCACCTTGGCCGAATTACCTTTGATGACTTTAGTAGCATCTTCACATAGATAAACATCAACAGGATCTTCTTCATTAAGTTGCTTGATGACAAAATTTGAGTGTTGACTTCCACCTGTTCATATGGCTGAGAACATTTTCTATTACTTTTGTTAGTAACAGCAATAAGTAAATTCTCTTTAACTTGGTTTGGATAGGGTGTGCTTCAACATACTCCTCAATTCTCACAGATGACACCGGTTCAACCTGTTTAATAACTTTGGAACAACAATAGATTGTTTAACAGGTTCAACATAAGTTTCAAATCCACTTTTTGGAACACAGATATGTTCAGCAAAAGATTTAGCTATCTCAGGTATAACATAAGGATCAAGATTAAATGTATCACTCATATTTTTAAACAAGATAGAAGTAGAGAAGTTCTCTACACATGAATATCCATAGTCAAAATAAGGCTCATTACCTTATCAAGATCCCAATGACCAGTATTTTCAGAAATAGTCTCCAATAATTCCATGCTTCTTCTTCAGTATTGTTTGTGAAACTACCACCAGATGAATTATCCAGAATTTCCTTGTGCTTCATAGGTAACCTCACATAAAAGTTTATCAATATAACTTTCCTTGTAAGATCATGACAAGGGTTCTTGCGAAGGAGTTCCTTCAATCTCCCCCAAGCTTGAGTGATGCTCTCTCCCAGATGTGGCCAGAATTGAATATGTAGCAGCGTTCTCATAAGCTTCTTTAGGTGTGAAGTATTAAGAAAGAAAACCTTCCTCTCAAGATATTCTAGTCAATAGTACTTCTTCATCCAGAGATCTGTACCAAACACGAGCATTACCAGATAAAGACAAATACAGTAACTTTCTTTTACCTCATCCTCAGGAATACCAGGAGTCTAAATAAACCACATATGTCTTCAATCAACTCCATGTGTTCGCGTGCAGACTTAGTTTCATCCCCTGTAAATGGATTTTTCATAACCTTTTAACATGACCCATGGGAATTTTAAATCCCACTTTAGGTATCTCAGGCACAGTAGTTTCAACCACCTTTGCAGTAGTGGCATAAGCACTTTCATATAGAGCAAGATGCAGCGAGCACGATTCATAAATGCCATAGTAACAATGAGATAAAACAGCTTTCAATTTCCTTACCAACTTCTTACCAATAGCGCAAAGCTCCACGGCAACGCGCCAGAAAAGTATCTTGATGACTCCCAAGTGCAGGAGATCAATTGTAGTACCTTTCAAATAGAAAAGTTGTCGAACCCACGAGGAGCTGAAGGTATTGGTTAGTAAGATTGATAAACAAAGCAATGAAAGATGCAAGTGTTTTGGTATTTTCGTAGTATAATTCCAATGCAGCAAGTAACATAACAAGTGAAAGCTCTCAAAGAGAAAAGCCCAATCCTCTATGTGACAAGAGGACAAGCTCAAGTGATATGTGACTTATGTGGAAAACGTTCCCGAGGGCGGCATGGATAATGCTAGGCATAGAGATTTATTAAACAACACGTTGAATATCTTGTCAAGTTTTAATCTTTTTGGACGGAGCCATAATTTGGTGTAGCTAAATAAATAGACTACAACCCCTTATGATGGATCATGTGGCCAAGTAAATGACTGCACAAGAATTATTAAGACATAAGTCCCACCATAGCATTACACTCTAAGGTCCCCGATACTAATACCCTCATACTATAACTTCAAGATTCTAACTCAGGCTTACGTGTCCTCCAAGTCTTCCTCAATTCATTATACTACGGTGTTTCTCCTATGAGCCCATATAGGTGAAGTGTTGTGCAGTCGACGTTTGCACCACACCATCATAGAATCACATAAAAGATAAACTCTTGACAAAATACCAACACATGTCATATAAATCATTGCCAATTCATCCTATGCCCTCAGGAACATACGGAACTACTCACAACGTGCAAACATGATCATAATCAGTGGCATAAGTGGTACCACACAATCTGAAATTATAACTTCACCACCAAATAATGACAAGTACTCAATCACTAACATGAATAGTAGCACAAGACAAGTATCTAGGTATAGCAACTCTCAAACTGCGAGGGGAACGAGTGGATCACGGTGATGATGATGGAGATGGTGCTGGTCTTGATGAGGTGATGATGTAGAGGCCTCCTCCCACGCCAAGGAGGAGGTGATGATGATGACGATGATTTCCCCCTTCTCCGGAGCTCCGGAGCAGCAGGATCTGACCCACCTCGGAAGGGATCAGGAGTTTCGCCGCCGCCGCGACCTCGGATGGACATGGAAAAATTAGGGCGTTCCTTTTCGGGCGAGACGAAGGCGTCGATAAAAAGCCCCAGGCGAGAAGGTGCCCGAGGCCACTTTTAGTGGGCCCCACGCGGCCTAGGGTTTTGGCCGCGTGGGCCCACCCCTTTTGGGCCTCGTGGCCCTCCTCTTCGGTCTTCTTCCCTCTGCCTTTCTCCCGATGAAAAACTGACGTGGTATTTTTCCTTTATTATTTGGGTTCCTGAAACTCCTGAAACAATAAAAACAAGAAAAGGGGTTTTCTGCCTCCCAGATATTAAATACCAAAAATGGGGACTTTGTGTGAAAGTCCCCAAAATCATCTAAAACATGCAAAAACAATCATATAATCATGCAAATAACATTCTAGTATGATACTAAAAGTTATATAAATGATGATATAAAATGCACGTACCAACTCCCCAAGCTTAAACCTTTACTCGTCCTCGAGTAAGTAAGGACATAGATCATTACATGCATCAATGGACTTATGGTTGATAAATAAATACGAGCATTGTATCATCATCATATTCAAACGCAAGTTTCAAACGCAAGTTTCTTAGAGCAAGTTTCTCTCTGCAGTTTTCTCAAGCAAGTTTCTCAAAGTAGCAAGTAGCAATATCTCGAGTAGCAAATATCTCAAGGGAGAAAATGTTCTAGCAATTGTTATTTCATTCGTGTGGTTGTCACAATTAGTGAAGCACATGTTTCAGTCTTAATTGTTTCTTCTAGGACGAAGCCATAAATAGGTGTAGCCAAGTAAATGAACTAAAAGTCCCACCATAGCCTTAAGTTCTAAGGTCCCCGATATATATCCCCCAATAAAGTAACTTCATGACTCGGTCTCAGGTTTACATGTCCTCCCAAGTCTCCCTCACTCCATTACATTACCGGTGATCACTTTACATGCATTCCCCAACATATGTGTGCACTCATATATTGTACATAAAGCCAATCATAAAAGATAACAAAACTTGTATGCAACCAATCAACGAACTATTTCACTATTGCCATGAACAAATCACTTCTCAAACATAGATGGGAGACACAATAGATCAAGGGAATAGTATATTGCATCATATATCATATTTGGCAAGAGTTTACAGTGGAGAGATGGAGGTGATCTTGCTGTAGATGTTGATGATGAACACGCCGGAGGGGGTGGAGCCGAGCCCTCCGAAGGTGATTCCGGCGGCGTTTCCCCCCTCCGATCTTCTCCGGCGGCAGCCTTCTGACTCTCTGTTTCGTGGTTTTGTGTTTCTCCGCCGCCTCCTCCCGAAACTCCCCGGGGACTATTTTTATAGTCGGTTTTAGGTCAAGACGAAGCCACGGAGACGAAAACGGACGGCATTGGAGCCACGAGGCCCAAGATGAGGGGTCCCACGCGGCCAAGGAATCTGGCCGCGTGGGCCCACCTATCTTGGCCCTCGGGTCTCCGTTTGTTCGCTTCCTTCGTTCCTACGCTTTGTTCCTTCCAAAAACTGATGCCCGTAAAATATTAGGTCATTTGGACGTCGTTTGGGTCCCTGAAACATCAAAATATAGAAAATAGGGTTTTCTGCCAGTGCAGGGTTAATTCCAAATAAATGGGGAAACTGTGAATTATCCCCAAAAATCATTATAAAACATAAATATAACCCATATATGATGCAAATAAGTTGGAATATCAAGTAATAAAATGTAAAGTTCATGTATGCATTTTACATGCATCAACATCCCCAAGCTTAACCAATACTCGTCCTCGAGTATGAAGGTGATAAAACTAACATGGACTTTGCATTTTAATACTATCAATGGATATCAAAGATGATTACTATTGCTACATAAAGTCAAATGATTCATTCTCAAAGGAGTAGCAATATACAAGATAGATTATAAAGTGATATCAAATATTCAATGAAAGGATGTTCAATGATAATTCACAAAGTGTAACATAGAAGAAAGTACTATGGACCAAATGTATGCATAATGAAAAGTAAAAACATCCTATAATGGTCATAGAGTATTCTTGTAAATCTGAATATAAAAGGTGGACACTTTGGAAAGATATATAAATGAGTAGAGGTAAAACATGCAAAAGTTTCATCTAGCTTCCAAATGCTTCTACTTAAATTAATGATTGCATTGTGATATCCATTGGTGTGGAGCTCTCATTACCCCTATCATAGCATCTTGAATGGTTAAAGTTTAAAGTGAAAGCAAATATGAGTAGTGTGCTTGACAAAGTATGGGTTGAATGTCTCATGCCCCGTGAATACGAGTACCTACACCACGGTGTTACTCAACTTGGGACACAAAAGCAAGTTCAAGTTAAGGTCATTGTAAGTAACATAATAGCGTCATCAAGAGCGTCAACTAGGGTACCTCTTGTCAGGACATGGAACAAGCCCATGTCAAAATGACAAGACAAACAAACAAAATGAACAATCTCCACACCCTTTTTATTTACTATTGGTATAGTTTTTTATTGTGGGTGCATCACTGAAGGTTCACCATAGCATGTAAGTAAATTTCCACCATGAATGATGCATGGCTTAGATTAGCGGCCCAGGCGTCTCTCTAGCAATTTATACAAACTCATTAAGCTTACTAAGTTTCCACATTTATTTGGCACCATGATAAGCATCCATAAACAAAAGTACATGATATCAACAAAATATAAAGAGCATGTTGAAAGCTTGCCATGTGACAGCACATATGAGCTAACTCCCAACCAAGACTCTTGTCAAGCTCACAACTTCATAATTTTAATCACAATGGGTCATGTTTATTAAGTGCAATAAAAGTAAGGTGTGCATCAAGTTCGTGAGAGCTCTTTAACCAACTTTTCCCATAACAATCAATAACATAAGCATTTTAATTCAGAAGTATAGATAATACAAAATAACATGATAAACATACTCGGAATAGCATAAAGCTAATAGGTAGATATGGTGGACTCACTGGAAAAACTTTGGTTGAAGGTGTTGGAAAACAAGTTTTTACTTGTTGGAATTTTGGGCTAGCAAGAGGGAGAAAGTTGACCGTCTAAATGCATACATAAGTGTCCATAGAACTAACCAATCCATGTTAAACAAAGTAAAGTTACATTCAGCATCAAAACATGAATAAAAGATAGCTCTTGATAAAACACTTGCAAATTAATACTCATTAAAAAGCACATGAATCATGCAACTATATGCATCTTTTTGAATCAACTCAAACATCCCTTTCCCAATCTTTTTAATAGCATCCAACTTAATTCAACCCAAATTTCCAGTAGCTTTCTCAGATATAAATGATAGTGGTGGTCTCAAGACAAACAAAAATCAAAATAAAAAGCAAATAAAAGAGGCTCCAAGTTTATGTGATACGGTGCATTGATCGAAAAACAGAAGTTAGACGTGTGCAAACCTAGAGTGTGTTGGTCCAGTGGGGTTGTCTTCACATCCCCAAACTTATGGTCTTCACCATCCTTGGATAGCTCTTGGTGCATCTCCTCTAATCCCTGTGAAAAAACTTCAAACACAGTTTTTCCCATTTCTTTTCTGTGGGGTGACATTAGTAGTGATAGACAAATGAATTGCTTGCTGCATAAAATCCTTAAACAAAAATTTATATGAATGTCCAGAAAGTGTATAATGTTGTATGCCTACTTATAAACTCAATTGGATAAAAAAGATTCAAGTTAAAAGTTCAAAGAATGCATCAAACAAAATGAGACAGAATCCGTCCAGAAAAACAGCAGCAGCAAAACGTATTTTTCTACCCTACTTAAATATGTCGAAAAAATCTGAAAAAATCACGCTTACAGAGGATGAAAAGTTGCAACTACAGTTCAAATTTCAGCTCATTCGGAGTTACAGAATAGGAATTAAAAATCATACCGTGCACAGATGCGTGCTGGAATAAAATCTCCGAATGCAAAAAACAACTTTTTCAAGCCAAAATAGGTAAAACGTGGCACTTTATTAAGAATTCCAGAAACTAAACTAAAAACTAAGTCTCTTGTTACAGCAAGAGGACACAAATAAAATCAAAAGTAAAAACAACCGGGTTGCCTCCCGTAAAGCGCTTTCTTTATAGTCATATAGCTAGGCTTACTTACTTGGTATCAAGATGGTTGGAGTGAGGTGGCTTGGCATCCCCAAGCTTAAATTCTTGTACTTATTTGATATATGTAGGGTGAGCCTAGGGGTAACATCCCCAAGCTTGAGTGTTTGTCCCTCATGATCTTTATTCATCACACTCAACTCTTCCACTTGAAAGTTCTCTTCACACAAAACTCATCTTAAAACTTGATTAGAGGGGTTAGTGTCTCCATAAATGAAATCCTCAACGGTACAGCAAATACATATCATGAGTTGATTATACACATTAGCTAATATTACTATGGTTATGTATTGCTCTTTGATCAATAGAACCACACAAAACACAAGTAATGAGAGTAATGCAAAATAAAGACAGAATCTGTCAAAAACTGGACAGCCCGTAAAGAGTGAATTTTCAGAGGCACTTACGTTGCTCAAATCAGAAAACTTTGAACTAATGAAATGTGTATTAATAACTGAATATTGCTGTCGTAAAATATCAGGTCAAAATTCCTCTTCCGTGATTTTATACATTTTTCGCAGTGAAGTTCAGGAATCTGTTTTCTGGACAGCAAATCACTATTGTTTAATCCTACCTCTCAAAAGAGGTTATTCTTGCCATTAAGATGAAAAATAAGATACAAAGGTGATGTTACGGTAGTAAACAAGCACCTTGACTCAAAAACCCAAAACTTAAGCTAAAGATAAAAATCAAAAAGAAACAAATAGAACCAAGCAAGAATCAAGAGAAACAATCAAAGAAGAAGGAAAATATTTTTGTTGTTTTTGATTTAGCAAAAAGACAAAAGGAGAAGCAAATATATACAACATAAACACTCTTTTTATTTGGTTTTAGCTTTGGGAAAAGTTTTAATGATAGAGACTTTGCAACGGTTCCATTGGCATGAACAACACATGTTCAAGGTCGACCCCAACTTCTCCATTACTCATCCTTCTCATTTACTTTCCCAAATTTTATATAAAATGAAAATCTTAAACTAATTGTCACAAAACAGTAGGTAAAGATATTTTACATGTTGTAAAGATATAAAGGTGTGCTTGATAACCCCCAAGAGCAAGGGATCACTGTAGCACCTCTCAATGTGAAAGTAAGGTATCGATCCGCAGGAGCAAGAAGGAAAAGTTATCTATTCCCTACAACTAAAGTGTCACAAGTTTTAGTTGATTATGCACTAAACAAGTTTAAAGAACAAGGTGGTTGATTTAATGGATGGAAGTTTATGTAGCAAAACAAGAATGTAAAAGTGTCCCAATCCTCTTCAACGCAAGAGGACAAGACAAAGGTTTTCTCTTCTAGGAACAATGGACATGGGTTCATGGGTTCACTTAATCCTCTCTCTCATCTACGGTGATTATCATGTTATAGATAAAGTACACACAATTGTCATGTTTTAATGGTAGCTTTTATGACGGCTATATGTCCTAAAACACATAGTTGAAAGAAATACTCATTTGTGTTGCTAGGTCACCCTCGTAAGGCTAGCGTGGTTGCTGTCACTCCCACATCATACTCTTTCTTTTTACCCCCAGATAAAGGATGTTGGGCGGTACTGTGTCACTCAATACCTATGCGTGTCACATCGGCCATCCCGTACCCACATACATCATACTTCTTAATGGACAATATTCTAAACACTAGTGCAATGATTTATATTTCGTGTGTGTGACCACACCTCTCATCTATCTACACTTGGTGGTGTCAATCACCTCATGATAAAGATAAACAAGGCATTATGCATAAATCAAACCATCACATGCATCATAGAATATCTCCAAAGTATGACAAGTCATAAAAGATCCAACACAACAGTAAATGCATAACAAATTTTCTCACACCACAATATCCACCATGGGAATTACATAGATGACCGTAATCATGTTCAGCAGCTCATACGGTACTAATTAGTGAAGCTCAAAGAGAGGAGAGATACATAAGTTACCACCACAAACCCAAATCCAGGGGGTGGACTACTCCCCCTTCATCATGGAGACGGTGGAGAAGTCGTTGGAGAAGGTGGAGACCACCCCGGCAGCGCCCCGCCGGAGTTTTCCCCCTCCAATCTGCAGCTCCTGATCTCCGTTTCGGTGTTTCTGTTTTTGCGGCGCTCCTTTCGCGAAACGTCATGGGACCTTTTTTATAGGCGTTTTTAGGTCAAGACGAAGGCGGTGGAGAAAGGATCGACGGCTGCGGAGCCACGAGGCCCAAACGGGTGGGTCCCACGCGGCACAGTACCTGGCCGCGTGGGCCACCCCCTTTTTGCCTTGCGGGCTCCGTTTGCTTGATTCCTTCGCTCCTACGTCTTCTTCCTTCCAAAATAATGACCTCTGTATTTTTCCAGAATTTTATGACGACGTTTGGGTCCCTGAAACATAAAAGGAAAGAAATAGGGTTTTCTGCCTGCGCAGGGTTAATTCCATAAAAATAGGAAACAATTATTTTATTTCCTAAAATCATTAAATAACAGTGGTATAACCCTTATATGATGCAAATATGATTAGAATATGAGTGAATAAAGTGCAAAGTTCATGTATGCATTTTACATGCATCAACATCCCCAAGCTTAACCCATGCTCGACCTCGAGTATGAAGGTGATAAAACTAACATGGACTTTGCAATTTAATACTAACAATGGATATCAAAGATGATTACAATTGCTACATAAGTCAAATGATTCATTCTTCAAAGGAGTAGCAATATGCAAAATAGTTTATGAAGTGATATCAAGTATTCAAGACAAGGATGTTCATTGATAGTTCACAAAGTGTAACATAGTAGCAAGTAATATGGACATTCTTACTTTTGCATACATGTGGTCCATAGAGTGATGATGAAAATCTGAATATGTTTGGTGGACACTTTGGAAAGATGAATAAGTGAGTAGAGGTAAAGCATGCATAAGTTTCATCTAACCTCCAAACTCTCCTACTTAAGTTAATGATTGCAATGTGGTAATACTTGGTGTCAAGCTCTCATTCCCCTATCATAGCATCTTGAATGATTATAGTTTAATGTGAGAGCAAATATGAGTAGTGTGCTTGACAAAGTAAAGGTTAGGTGTCTCATGCCCCTTGAATACAAGTACCTACACCATGATTACTCAACTTAGGAAACAAAGCAAGTTCAAGTTATATATCATTGTAAGTAATAATAGTATCATCAAGAGCGTCAACTGGGGTACCTCTTGTCCCAGGATATGGAACAAGCCCATATCAAAATGACAAGACAAACAAACAAGATGAACAACCTCAACACCCTTTTTATTTACCATTGGAATAGCTATTTATTATAAGGTGTATCACAGACGGTTCACCATAGCATGTAAGTAAATTTCCACCATGAATGATGCATGGCTTAGATTAGCGGCCCAGGCGTCTCTCTAACCATTTATACAAACTCATTTAAACTACTTCATTTCCACCTCATTTCACCATGATAGGCATCCATAAACAAAAGTACATGATATCAACTAAATGAGATGAAGGAGCATGTTGAAAGCTTTGCATGTGACAGCACATATGGGCTAACTCCCAACCTCGAACATTTATCAAGCCACTAGCATCATAATCTTAATCACAATGGGTCATGTTTTATTTATTGCAATGATAGTAAAATGTGCATCAAGTTCGTGAGAGCTATATAACCAACTTTTCCCATGGCAATCAATAACATAATCATTTTCATTCAGAGGTATAGATAACACAAATATCATGATGAACATACTCGGAATAGCATATAGCTAGTAGGTAGATATGGTGGACTCACTGGAATAACTTTGGTTGAAGGTGTTGGAAACAAGTTTTGACTTGTTGGAATGTTTGGGCTAGCAAAAGGGAGAAAGTTGACCATCTAGATGCATGCATGAGTGTCCATAGAACTAACTAATCCATGTTAAACCAAGTAAAATAACAATCAGCACCAAAACATGAATAAGTGATAGCTCTTCAAAAAGGATTTGCAAACTATTACTCATAAACAAGCTCATGAATCATGCAACTATATGTATCATTAAAAATCAACTCAAACATCCCTTTTCCCAATCTTATAAAAGCATCCAACATATTTCAACCCATATTTCCAGTAGCTCTCCCATATATAAATGATAGTGTGGTGGTCTCTCAAAAAATCAAACCAAAACAAAACAAAAGACGCTCCAAGTTTATGCGATAAAGTGTTTCGATCGAAAAACAGAAGTTGGACGTGTGCAAACCGAGAGTGTGTAGGTCCAGTGGGGTTGTCTTCACATCCCCAAGCTTATGGTCTTCACCATCCTTGGATAGCTCTTGGTGCATCTCCTCCAATCCCTGTGAAAAAACTTCAAAACACCGTTTCTCCCATTTCTTTTCTGTGGGGTGCATTAATAGTGATAAACAAATAGTTTCTTGCTGCATATAATCCTTGAACAAAAATTCATATGAGATGTCCAGAAAGTGTATAATGTTGTATGCCTACTCATAAACTCAATTGGATCAAAAAGATTCAACTTAAAAGCTCAAAGCATGCATCAAACAAAATGGGACAGAATCTGTCCAGAAAAACAGCAGCAGCAAAACGTATTTTTCTACCCTACCAAACTTTCTCGAAAAATTCCGAAAAATTCATGCATACAGAGGATGAAAAGTTGCAACTACAGTTCAAATATGAGCTCATTCGGAGTTACAGAATAAGAATTAAAAATCATACCGTGCACTGATCGTGCAGGAATAAAATCTCCGAACTCAATAAGCAACTTTTCAAGACCAAAATGGGTAAAACTTGGCACTTTATTTAAAACTCCAGAAACTAAACTAGACACAAAGTCTCTTGTTACAGCAAGAGGACACAAAGAAAAATCACACACAAAAATAACCGGGTTGCCTCCCGCAAAGCGCTTTCTTTATAGCCATATAGCTAGGCTTCTTACTTGTTGTTCAGAAGATGAAGCTCATGAGGAGCTTGAATGTTGTTCCCCTCTTCCTTGGGAAGTGTTCCATGCATTATACCAGGGTCCCATGTTGCTCTCAAACCAATGAAATAATAGTCAAGTTGAAACCTGGTTGAGAGAAAATAAAACAAAAGTAATAACAACGAAGTCTAACTTCTTCTATGCATTGGCATTTTGTATATGAATGAATCACAATGAATATAAGTTTTCCAATGCATATTAACAAATTACTTGCAGCCCATAATTATTAGTAGCATAAAGAGGGTTCTTATCACTCCTCTTCATAATAGTTGCAAGTAGTAGAAGTGTATTTAATCACGTAACCAATAGAATCTTCCAATTAGATAATTTGGGAACATAAAGAGAGTCATTAAATTTATTTTGGAATTTATTAGCATGCTTCCCTCTTTCAAAATAGTTGTTAAGATCAATATCAAGTTTAATATCATGGTTGCAACAAAGATTTGGAACTAAAGATAATTGCAAACCACATAAGTATTTCTCAACATAAGCAAATTTCTCCTCTATGGTGTAGTTAGGAGAATTCAAGAACATAGCAGGACTCTCATGAGTAAGAGTACTATCATGACAGCAAGTATATCATTTTTATCCTCACATAATATAGTAACTTCCAAACATGGGATTATCATAAGCATAGGACCATCATCTAAAGCATTATCATATAGCACATTTAAGCAACACTCCTCATTATTATCAATAAGTTTACTAGCAAAAGGTTTTTGAGTTTGAGTGTTACTATCATATGTTGATGGTGAAGTTGGGAGATCCAACTCTTCATTCTCCAGTTGTTCTTTTTCAGCATCTTCTTGAGATTGCATGGGCATCCCCAAGCTTAGGTTTTTGTCCTCTTCTTCCTGCAAAATATTAGTTCTTTCCATGGCAGCAAGAGTTAACTTTTTACGTTTAATAGCATCTGCTCGAGAAAAGAAATCATCAGCTTCTTGTAATATTTCAAGTTCCTCAAGTGTAAATGTTGCAAGTTCCTCAGGTGTATAATCAAACAGAAAACCCATAGCAAAAGTAATGAAGAACTTACACCCAGACAAGTTTAAAGGAACCTCCCCAAGCTTAGATGATTGCAAGATATAAAACAAGTTAAAGAGACTCCCCAAGCTTAGTCTAGTGCACACAAGAATAGAAACTTAAGCGCTACGCTCCCCGGCAACGGCGCCAGAAAAGTACTTGATACCCCCAAGAGCAGGGATCACTGTAGCACCTCTCAATGTGGAAGTAAGGTATCGATCCGCAGGAGCAAGAAGGAAAAGTTATCTATTCCCTACAACTAAAGTGTCACAAGTTTTAGTTGATTATGCACTAAACAAGTTTAAAGCAAGGTGGTTGATTTATGGATGGAAGTTTATGTAGCAAAACAAGAATGTAAAAGTGTCCCAATCCTCTTCAATGCAAGAGGACAAGACAAAGGTTTTCTCTTATAGGAACAATGGACATGGGTTCATGGGTTCACTTAATCCTCTCTCTCTCATCTACGGTGATTATCATGTTATAGATAAAGTACACATAATTGTCATGTTTTAATGGTAGCTTTTATAACGGCTATATGTCCTAAAACACATAGTTGAAAGAAATACTCATTTGTGTTGCTAGGTCACCCTCGTAAGGCTAGCGTGGTTGCTGTCACTCCCACATCATACTCTTTCTTTTTACCCCCAGATAAAGGATGTTGGGCGGTACTGTGTCACTCAATACCTATGCGTGTCACATCGGCCATCCCATACCCACATACATCATACTTCTTAATGGAAATATTCTAAACACTAGTGCAATGATTTATATTTCGTGTGTGTGACCACACTCTCTCATCTATCTACACTTGGTGGTGTCAATCACCTCATGATAAAGATAAACAAGGCATTATGCATAAATCAAACCATCACATGCATCATAGAATATCTCCAAAGTATGACAAGTCATAAAAGATCCAACACAACAGTAAATGCATAACAAATTTATCTCACACCACAATATCCACCATGGGAATTACATAGATGACCGTAATCATGTTCAGCAGCTCATACGGTACTAATTAGTGAAGCTCAAAGAGAGGAGAGATACATAAGTTACCACCACAAACCCAAATCCAGGGGGTGGACTACTCCCCCTTCATCATGGAGACGGTGGAGAAGTCGTTGGAGAAGGTGGAGACCACCCCGGCAGCGCCCCGCGGAGTTTTCCCCCTCCAATCTGCAGCTCCTGATCTCCGTTTCGGTGTTTCTGTCTTTTTGCGGCGCTCCTTTCGCGAAACGTCATGGGACCTTTTTTATAGGCGTTTTTAGGTCAAGACGAAGGCGGTGGAGAAAGGATCGACGGCTGCGGAGCCACGAGGCCCAAACGGGTGGGTCCCACGCGGGCACAGTACCTGGTCGCGTGGGCCACCCCCCTTTTGCCTTGCGGGCTCCGTTTGCTTGATTCCTTCGCTCCTACGTCTTCTTCCTTCCAAAATAATGACCTCTGAATTTTTCCAGAATTTTATGACGACGTTTGGGTCCCTGAAACATAAAAGGAAAGAAATAGGGTTTTCTGCCTGCGCAGTGTTAATTCCATAAAAATAGGAAACAATTATTTTATTTCCTAAAATCATTAAATAACAGTGGTATAACCCTTATATGATGCAAATATGATTAGAATATGAGTGAATAAAGTGCAAAGTTCATGTATGCTTTTTACATGCATCAGTGCTCAAACCGAATAGGAAATTAAAGCATAAGGAACACACCACAGAATATTAAACAATTTACTTTTAAGTCTAACTCTCTTCCTATGCATTGGAATTTTATATATGAATAAATAACAACAAATTTGAGGTAACCAATGCATATAATAATCAATAGCTTGCATTTTAAGTAACATAGAAACATAAAGGGGATTCTTATCTCTTCCTCTCTCATAATAGTTGCAAGTATTAAAGTTAAACATAACCACATAGTTTTGAATAGAATCAACACATAAAGACTTATCATCTAATGAGCATAGTGGATCATCAAACTCAATTAAATCACTTTCATCCTCAATAGTAGGTGGACTGAAAATATCATATACATCATTGTAATCATCATAAATGGGAGATATAGTATCATCAAAATAAATTTTCTCTTCCAAACTTGGGGGACTAAAAATATCATATTCATCAAAACAAACTTCCCCAAGCTTAAGGTTCTCCTTAGCATTAGCAATAAAGGTGTTCAAAGAATTAGTACTACCACAAACATGATTGTTATGCAAATAAAATTTAATTTTCTCCTCAAACACTTCATGTCCTAACTCAAGATAGATATTATACAGCTCTATAATTGTTTGGTTGTTTTCATTTTATATTATTTTTTGTGTTTTAGATTTATATGTTAGTATGCAATGCAAACAAGAATAAAAGCTTAGCACAATGCTCCCTGGCAACGGCGCCAGAAAAGTGCTTGATAATCCCCAAGAGCAAGGAATCACTGTAGCACAATTCGATAAGTATTTGAGTGTCGAACCCACGAGGAGCTGAAGGTAAACTATCTATTCTCTAAAGCCCTATAACCCTCTTATATGGCCGTTTGTGCAAAGCGATAAGTTTAAATATGAAAGGAACTAACTAATGAAAGCAAGTGATGTGGAATGGGTTTATCTAGTAACAAGTTTCTCAATCAAGTTTCAAACGCAAGTTTCTTAGAGCAAGTTTCTCTCAGCAGTTTTCTCAAGCAAGTTTCTAAAAGTAGCAAGTAGCAAATATCTCAAGTAGTAAATATCTCAAGGGAGCAAATGTTCTAGCAATTGTTATTTCATTCGTGTGGTTGTCACAATTAGTGAAGCACATGTTTCAGTCTTAATTGTTTCTTCTAGGACGAAGCCATAAATAGGTGTAGCCAAGTAAATGAACTAAAACCCCTTATGATGGATCTCATGGCCAAGTAAATGAGCACACAAGAATTATTAAGACATAAAAGTCCCACCATAGCCTTAAGTTCTAAGGTCCCCGATATATATCCCCCAATAAAGTAACTTCATGACTCGGTCTCAGGTTTACATGTCCTCCCAAGTCTCCCTCACTCCATTACATTACCGGTGATCACCTTACATGCATTCCCCAACATATGTGTGCACTCATATATTGTACATAAAGACAATCATAAAAGATAACAAAACTTGTATGCAACCAATCAACGAACTATTTCACTATTGCCATGAACAAATCACTTCTCAAACATAGATGGGGAGACACAATAGATCAAGAGAATAGTATATTGCATCATATATCATGTTTGCCAAGAGTTTACAGTGGAGAGATGGAGGTGATCTTGCTGTAGATGTTGATGATGAACACGCCAGAGGGGGTGGAGCCCTCCGGAGGTGATTCCGACGGCGTTTCCCCCCTTCGATCTTCTCCGGCGGCAGCCTTCTGACTCTCTGTTTCGTGGTTTTGTGTTTCTCCGCCGCCTCCTCCCGAAACTCCCCGGGGACTATTTTTATAGTCGGTTTTAGGTCAAGACGAAACCACGGAGACGAAAACGGACGACATTGGAGCCACGAGGCCCAAGATGAGGGGTCCCACGCGGCCAAGGAATCTGGCCACGTGGGCCCACCTATCTTGTCCCTCGGGTCTCCGTTTGTTCGCTTCCTTCGTTCCTACGCTTTGTTCCTTCCAAAAACTGATGCCCGTAAAATATTAGGTCATCTGGACGTCGTTTGGATCCCTGAAACATCAAAATATAGAAAATAGGGTTTTCTGCCAGTGCAGGGTTAATTCCAAATAAATGGGGAAACTGTGAATTATCCCCAAAAATCGTTATAAAACATAAATATAACCCATATATGATGCAAATAAGTTGGAATATCAAGTAATAAAATGTAAAGTTCATGTATGCATTTTACATGCATCGGTCGCTCACAAGAAAACCTAACGTGAACATATCAGTAAGTCAGGCATTCAGTCCCCACTATGTCACTCGTCGCAAAGTTTAAGGTGAACATATCAATAGACCAGGCATCCAGCCACTACTATGTCACTCGTCGCAAAGTTTAAGGTGAACATATCAATAGATCAGGCATCCAGCCACTACTATGTCACTCGTCGCAAAGTTTAAGGTGAACATATCAATAGGTCAGGCATCCAGCCACTACTATGTCACTCACCGTAAAGTCTAATGTGAACATATCAATAGATCAGCCACTCAGCCGTCTACATATGTTACACGTCGTAAAGTCTAAATGGACACATCAATAGGTCAGGCTATTAGCCACCTACTTATGTCACTTGACACATATCAACAGGTCAGGTCATATACTGCCTGCAATTGCCACTTGCAAAATCTAACCAATCAATTCACGCAATTCATGAAACAGGTGTTGCTTTAATAAGCAAAAATATGTCATCATCTATAACAGTCTTTTGAAATGATATCCACAACGTCTACAAGCATGGCTAAGCAATTTGCTTCTACGTTGGTTTATACTAACTTAGTCAAGATACATATAGCTATACTACTGGGTTTGCATAGCATAACATAATAACTACTAATAAACCTATCATGCATACTACTGAAAACACTAAATGCAATAGACACAAATTAATAGGACATTTATGCTGGAGTATCACTTGCCATGGCAACAGGTAGATCAGGAGCAACAATTACTAGAATTCCCGGGTCTCTCCGAATATTCTAAATAAATTAAAACAAGGCACACATAAACATACAAAACAAAACAATTCCCAAAAAGGGAATAAACACAAAATAAACACTACTGTTAAACAAAATAGTTACAAAAATATGGGAGGGGTCTCTCTGGACAGAGTGCAAGTATTTAGGTATTTTTCTATTAAGAAAACAAGTTAAAAAGATTTATAGAATTTAAACTACATAAAAAATACTCAAATTGAGTCTCTGATATTTAAATCATCAAAAAATGCTCAAAAATATTTATAACAGAGGAATAAAATTACACACATTCTAAGGTTTGTAAAAATATTTTATATGAAAATTTTGCACTTATAGATTTAAAGATATGCGAAAATTACTCAAATAACTCATTTGAAATTTGAATAATTTTAACTAAGGCAAAATAGAAAACTAATAGAGCCAAAATATTCTACAGATCCAGAGGATTTCAAAAATATAAAATTTACCGAAATTGGCCAAACAGAACTAAAGTTATGGAATTGATAAATTTTATGCAATTTAAGATATTAAAAGCATTTTTAAGTCACCTAAAAGGTAATAACACAAGATTAATGGTTTCTGTATTAAAACGTTTTATAAATTTTTGGATCTGGTCCCAATAGACAGAGGGTCTCAAATTCTAACATTATAAAAAAGAATCACCTCAAAATAAACTACAGAATTAAAACTATAGTTAAAATAATGCTTTACATGATTCTGTAAATAACAAGTTAGTGCACGACTAAAATATATGTTATTGATATACCACTGTATTCTACACGTTCAAACGAATCCAAAGACTACAAAAACATTGAAAACAGAGTTACGGTTGATTTACTACGGATTTAACAAGTCTTAACTCTTTTCTGGAATTTTAAAACGATTTAAAAAGAGCGGAGCGATCTGATTGGTCCGTACCGGCGGACGGACGCGGGCGGTCGCGGACGCTGACGGGATCGCGGCTCGGTCGAGTACGGCGGCGGTGCTCCGGCAGTCTTCCGAGCACGTGAAGTTGACGACGAGGTTCGTGATACGTCTCAAACGTATCTATAATTTTTGATGTTCCATGCTGTTATTATATCAATTGCTACATGTTTTGGCTACACTTTATATCATTTTTATGCATTTTATGGGACTAACCTATTAACAAGATGCCACAGTGCCAGTTCCCTGTTTTCTGCTATTTTTGGTTTCAGAAAATCTATTAAGGAAATATTCTCGGAATTGGACGAAACAAAACACATCGTCAATAATATCACGAGGAGATCACGGAGTCCAAAGGGGAGTCGGAGCAGACCCACCAGGGGGCCACGCCACACTAGGGCGCGGCCCAGGGTGGGCCCGCGCCCCCCTATGGCGTGGTGGCCCCCCTCGGCCACCGACGCCGCCTCTTCGCCTATATATTCTCCGCGACGCGAAAACCCTATTACGGTCGATCATATTCCACGAAAAGTTCCGTCGCGGCCGTCATCGTCAATCTCAGATCGGAGGAGTTCTGAAGCTCTTCCCGGCACCCTGCCGGAGGGGAGATCATCACCGGAGGGCTCTACATCACCATGCCTGCCTCCGGAATGATGCGTGAGTAGTCCACCCCTGGACTACGGGTCCATAGCAGTAGCTAGATGGTTGTCTCTCTACCTTGTGCCTCCATGTTTAGATCTTGTGAGCTGCCTAACATGATCAAGATCATCTTATTGTAATGCTAGATGTTGTGTTTGCTGGGATCCGATGAATATTGATACCATGTTTATTCAAGTTGTTTATCTATGTGCTCTTGATCTTGCATGCTCTCCGTTGCTAGTAGATGCTTTGGCCAAGTAGATGCTTGTGACTCCAAGAGGGGGTATTTATGCTCGATAGTGGGTTCAGTCTCTAGATATCTGGATCAGTGACAGAAAGGTCTAAGATGGTAGATGTGCTGTTGCTACTAGGGATAAAACATTGGTGCAGTGTCCAAGGGCACTTGTATTGATTACATTACACACTTTACTTCATGCAATAATCTGTTGTTAGCAACTTAATACTGAATGGATGCGGATGCTGCCTTGAAGGTGGATTATTTAGGCATAGATGCGTTGGAATAACGGTCTATGTACTTTGTTGTAATGCCCAACTAGATTTCATAGTAGACATCTTGGCATGTATTGCATTGTTATGCCCTCTCTATTTGTCAATTGCCCAGCTGTAATTTGTTTACCCAACATGCTAGTTATCTGTTCTGAGAGAGACACCACTAGTGAACTGTGGACCCTGGTCCAATTTCCTCATACTGTTTACACAACCTGCTGCA
Organism: Poa pratensis; assembly: GCA_947311845.1. Classification (NCBI taxonomy): domain Eukaryota; kingdom Viridiplantae; phylum Streptophyta; class Magnoliopsida; order Poales; family Poaceae; genus Poa; species Poa pratensis. The sequence goes on from CAMZMU010000047.1 coordinate 40,143,256, forward strand.
ATCATCTGTTTCCTGTTACTTGTTGTGTTTCCTGCTGTTTTCCACACCATACGTTTAACTCTTTGTTTCTGCAAGACCGGAGAGATTGACAACCTCTCTGTTTCGTGTTGGGCAAAGTTCTGGTTTGTGTCTGTGCAGATTCCACGTTGGTGCAAGCTCCCTAGCGCCAGGGGGAGTCAACATCAACAACCTTCCATAGATCGTCAAGTCCTACTGGATTGATAACCTTGGGTAGATTTCTCAAGGGAAAACTTCTGCTGTCTACATCATAACCTTCCTCTTGGGGTTCACCAACACGTAGCCATCAAGCTGTTTTCTGGCGCCGTTGCCGGGGAAGTACTCATCATCACCATCATCATCATCCTCAAATACTCTCCCGTCAACCAGGCACAGCTGTTTTCTGGCGCCGTTGCCGGGGACTTGGAGGCTATTGGAAAGGGGAGTCTCTCAGTTCCAATCTCTTTACTTTGTTTTTGTCTTGTTTTAGTTTTGTTTTGCTTGCTGTTAAAAATCAAAAATCCAAAAAAATTAAATTCCTGCATCTAGTTTTTAATTTCGAGTTGCCCTGTTGCTTGTTTTAGTCTTGCTAAAATGAGTAATCCTGATAATACTGAGTGGTCTGACTTTAACAAATTCGAGTTCACAGCTTTACCTATCTTGAAACCTGAATTTTCTATGATAAACATACAAGTAGGTAGTGGCTCTGTCATAGGGGAAAACAACATTGAGCAATTTCTGAACTTTGTGAGAAAGTCTGATGACTTTAAAAAGAAATCTATAGCTGAACTTGCTCCTAATTATGAAACTGCCATAGCTTCCCTTGTTCAAATGCTAGAAGCTAGGTTTGTTAATATGCATCCTATAATGCAACACATGTTTTTAGCACTTCATGATATGAAAAATGGTGAAAAGAAAGACTTTGTGTTAGAAACTTTGCATGAAGAATTGGGAGATGTTGCTAAGGAAGCTAGAATGATCTTTGCTAAATATAAAATGTTTGATTGCTACACTGATGTTATGAAAATTCTTAGAACAAGAAGGGAAAATAGAGCTAAATATTCTAATCAACCTTTTGCTAAGAATGGTCTGAAAATTCCAATCCCCTATAAAATGATGGCATTGCATGACACTTTAGAAAATAATTTTGGATGGATTGTGCCTGAAAATCTTTTTGATGAAGAGAGTGTACCTAAGAGAAAAGAAAAAGAGAACTCTGAAACTAGCATAAGTAGCATACAATGCATTGTTGATAAGACTTTAAGCTTTCATTGTATGATCTGGATCTTGACAATACTTGATGCATCTCTTCATGCCTAGCTCAAAGGCATTAAAGAAAAGCACTTCTGGGAGATAACCCATGTTTTTATTTGCTGTTTTATTTTTGTTTTCTTGAGTCAAGGATGCTTGTTTACCTCTGTAGCAACTCCTTTGTATCTTTATTTGCTGTTTTGTTGTGCCAAGGAGAGTTACTAATGCAAAGTTGGTTTTTATTTTCGGGACTGCATTGGGACAGATTGCTGTTCATCGCCGTTTAATTCAGTAGAAAATCAGAAAAAATCGAAAAATGCTGAAATTTTTGTGCATGTTCCTGATGATGTTACGCAACTTTCATTATTTCAAAAGTTCTTCATCTGAGCATCGTAAGTGCCTCGAAAAAATTCGTCATTACAGACTGTTCTGGTTTGACAGATTCTGTCTTTTATTTTGCATTCTCTCTTTTACAAGTTTTTAAGTGGTTTCTTTTCGTGTAAAAGTGCCCACTTGAGCCTAGTAACAGTGGCTAATGTTTAAAATAGTTGGCTTGTGAGTTTTGTCTTTGCTAGAACTTTGAAGTATTATCTTTTAGTGCACTAACCTGCTAATGAGAAAAGCTGTTAAGTTTTGGTGTGAAGGAAGTTTTCAAGTGTTGATAGAGGAGAATGATATTACATGATCAAGAAGAGTGAAGAGCTTAAGCTTGGGGAGGCTTACCTCCCCAGCATATTTCAAGAAGACTCAAGCATCTAAGCTTGGGGATGCCCAAGGCATCCCCTTCTTCATCTACAAATTATCAGGTCATCTCTAATGGTGCTATATTTTTATTGCTTCATGCTAGTGTACTCTTCCTTGGAGCGTCAGTGTGTTTTTGTTTTCAGTTTGTTTTGTTTTGTTTGCTGTGCTATACTTGTTGGATCCTAGTATTCATGTTTGGGAGAGAGACACGCTCCACTTTTTCATTAGAATACTCTTGTGCTTCACTTATACTTGTTGAGTATTCCTGTCTAGTTGCTGTTATTGCTGTTAGCTCTCAGTTTTTCATACATCTCTTGTTAGAGCTTTCAGTTTCTTTTGAAGAAAGTACTCTCTTGCTTCACTTATATCTGTTTGGAGAGTTGTCAAATAAGTTGATTGGTGTTTGGTTGGACCAGAAAAATGCTATGCATGTGGTAGTGGTATAAAATGCTTACATGAATCTTTTTAGATCGTTGTCTTGAGTAATTTGATGCTTGCCAATTGTTTTGAGCTGTCAAGTAATTAATGTTTAAGCTTGTGCATCATGTAAGTAATGGCTGTTAATGAAGAACTACTATAAGGATTTTCTGCTATAATAATCTGTTGCATAATTGGAAGTCCATAGTAGTCTAGATAATTTTTGGATGAAGGCTATGTGTTAACAAGGAAGACAGTGGGAGTCTATGGTTCGTCAAACCTTGTGTTTTATGTACACTCTTGCTATTCCAGTTGATAATGATGTTTGCTTATAATAACCTTGCTAGCCTAAACTCTGTACTAAGAGGGAATGCTTCTTGTACATCCAAAACCTTGAGCCAAATCCATGCCACCTGTGTCCACCATACCTACCTATTATGGGTGTTTTCACCATTCCAAGTAAATTTCTTCATGTGCTATCTACTAACTACTCAAAACAATTATCCTTTTTGTGTCACTACTTGAAAAGCTCATAAGGACGTAGATAGGTGGTCTTTATTTCCTGGTTGATCAAATTTTACACACCTGGACTAGTGGCATATACATCCGCTTATCCAATAATTTTGCAAAAAGAGCTGGCAACGGGGTGCCCAGTCCCAATTAATTACAACTTTAACCAAACAATTCTCTTCACATCTTTTTGCCCCTGATTCGTCAGTCAAGCAATGTTCACAAGTGTGTAAACAAAAGAGAAGAGGGATGATCTGCCCGCTGGTAGAAATAACGTCCTTCATGGGAGCCGCTCTTGTAAAGTTTGATCAACTAGTGAAGTAGAGTATTGCCTATTTGTTGACACCTGTATACACCATTACCTTACAAAACAATATTTTATGCTCTCTATATGCCTTCGGGAACTACAACTCTAGCACATGATGTTAATCCCTGCTTCCCTCTGCGAAGGGCCATTCTTTTACTTTTATGTTGAGTCAGTTTTCCCACTTCTTTCTGTCTACTTAAGCAAACATCATTGTCAACTCCAGTATAACAGTTTTTACATAACTTTGTGTTTGGTTGATCATATTCTTTGCATTGACATTATCTATATGATATACATGTTGAAAGTTGAAGCAAATGCTGAAGCTATTATCTTCCTTTGTGTTGATACAAACACTTTCATGTTGAGAATTATTGCTGCTGTGAGCTAACTATTATGTTAGACTATTATATCTCTAAATGTTTTATAGTATTATTCATGAAAGTTTGCACTTGTGTGATCACTTATGTTTACTCTTTATTTACTTGCTTGCAAACTATAGACCATTGGCTTGGATCACTTCATTCAGATCATGTGCATTACATTCTTATTTGATCAAAGATTGTGTTGGTAGCATGTCACTTCAAAAATTATCTGTTTTTATCGTTTACCTACTCGAGGACGAGCAGGAACTAAGCTTGGGGATGCTTGATACGTCTCAAATGTATCTATAATTTTTAATGTTCCATGTTGTTATTATATCAACTAGAAGGGTGGCCCGCGCACATGCGCGGGCAACATCTTTAATTATTTTTATTGCATCTTATGCATTAATAAAAAGTATATGACAGTTGTTTCCCACGTCCATATAACATTCAGTTGCATATCGAGGACTCTTTTCCCCCAACCACTTCTTGCCTCTTTCACCATTGGGCTAATCAACTTTTTTCTGTGGCTACTTTTTTCACAACATATTTTGAAATGAGTCAACTTACCACAACAACCGTAAAATTTGTGTGACTACACCTCCAAACATATGAAGGAATAAACAAATGAGAAAGCTTTAAAACACATGATGTTTACCAATCATGCACCAGGCTACCAAATATCCAGGAATTAGCACCAGTGAACTTAATTACCTCGCCCCAACTTAAGCACAAGGTCATAGCCTAAGCGGTTATTAATGTATGATTATTGAGGCCTGCTATGCATTAAGCACGGTTTGATTTGCCCTCGAGGCCTAACTTTTGAGTGTTTGAATCTAAAAGGAGAGCTTTTTACCCTAGGCGTAAAATAGGATATGGCGTTGCAAGGTGATTCCTAGAAGATGAATATACTACTTACATAATCGGAACATATACCACTCCATCCTGAGACTCCAAAATTATTGGAAAAATTACATGTTTAAAAGAAGTTTCCATCTCTATAATTTTCTTAGTCTAGGTTAGGCTCAAATTCTAGTACGTTTGCCTTAAAACGTTGTACAAAAAGAGTAGTTTGTATTAATACAGCATAACCAATTGCACTGCATTAGTTCTTTCTCTAATTTGTTAGTTCTTTGTTAACTTGAATATGGACCGAGACAACAAATTTCCATTTTAAGAACTAAATTTTTTACAGGCTTCTAAAAAGTATTTAGAAAAAAGGGAAATATTTGAATCTTATTCATATAAGATATATCTCATATGAACATCTGAAAATAAGTGGCATTAAAAAGGGCACATACATGATAGCACGTGCTTCTAGTTTATGGACATGGCATGGGTAATTATTATTTAGAAGTAACACACATAGAAAATAACAAACAACATACTTAATTAATGTTTTTCTACTTCTAACTTACCTAGTATTTCTTGAATCGATACATGTCATCTTTTTTAGCCTAGCTTCGGATCAATATTCAAGACCTCACTACTCCACACGCCCAATTTATAAGCAGTCTTTTTACAGTAGAGACTTTGTGCTCCCAGGCACCAGTGACGATCCTGCCCGTTTTAAAAATAGAAAACATATTTATAAGTTTTAAAAAAGTCTAAAAAAACCCGAATGTAGCCACTGGTGTATTCTACAGACGTGTCAAAAATCAACTTGAAATACTTTGTATTTTGAACTACATAAAAATGACAAAAGAGTGGATCTGAGTATGCTTATTTTCGTATCTCTAAGTTTATTAGATTTTGTCATTTTTGTGTAGCTCAAACTACAATGTATTTCAAGTTGATATTTTCCATGTTTGTAGAATACACCATTGGCTACGTACAGGATTGTTTTCAGATTTTTTTGAAAGTCATAAATATTTTTGTAATTTTTTTCACACAGCAGGATCACTGGTGCTCGGTTTTTTCTGGCTATAATGTAAACTACCCTTTTCTGTAAGAACACTCCAAAAGTGTGTACATCCAATTACTTTCTAGGATATACGATAGCCACTTGGGCCATATATATTCTCTCCCTATTCCCTGGCCCTTTGTCCTTTAGATATCGATTATGTCCACAAAACTCTATTTTAAAACCTACTTGTTTTCATGAAAATTTAATCATTAATTTACTTCCCAATATTTTACAAAATCTAATGGCACTATAATAATATATAAAAATTCTAGTTTAAGAAAAATATGTACATATATATGGTTTTTAAATATCTTATGTACATATTTGATGGTAATTTGTTTTATAAAGGGTGCAACCTTTTTAGGTTGAAAAGGGCACGACCTTGATTTCACATATGTCTAAATGAGTTTATGGATGCGGGGAGATAAATTACTCCCTACGTCCTGATTTATAAGGCGTAATCTGCTAATATCTTGTCCAAGTTAGGTGCTGATAGGGGCAAAAGTCTTCTCTCGTTGCAGTAATTATCTCAGCCATTCTAGGATATGCGTGATCCGTTCCCACCTCATGCATGGCAAATTCCTATTCCCACTTAGCGCCATGCATGATAATTTCACAGCCTATAAATTAAATGCAATGTGCCTAGGAGGAGAGGGTTTTTTGGGACTACGCGTTTTTGAGGTTATGCCTTATAAAACAGGAGTAGTACTATTTTGATACTGAAAACGATACATGCAACACTAATAGAAAGCACCAAAAAGTTTACTTAGGGCTTGTCTACTTCTAAATTACCTCGTATTTTCTGACAAAAAATGATTCGACTTATGTCCTCTTTCTAAGCCTTGATTTTCATTAGTATCTAACCATCCTCGTTTCCAAGGGTGCAGCTTCTCGAGTGCAGATTCTATATGATTGCCCCTCCTATGTACTCTTAAATCATCTGTTTTTTTGTCTAAGTAATTATGTAACATTCAGATTCTATATACGTGTGATTTCTTTGGTTGGATCCGTCAGCAATTTTTCTTTGAGTTAAGCTGCTAGTCTCAACCTTACTACATTTAACATACAAACTATATGTTCTACGACATCTGTGTACAAATAAATGTGGTACTAATTAAATCTGCACAGTTGGACTTTCCAAACTTTGACCCACAATATCCAATAATATATTTTTATCAATTTACCTCTTTCTGATGCCCTAGAAGCATACATGAAAATCTTGTACATCTGGATCTTTTCATTTACCTACAAACACGTGTCATTGCCAAAATGACGCATCAGCATGTACCCTAACCCTTACATCATGATAAATTTGGAGCAATATACTATATTATATTTTGCAGAAAATTGTAGTCCTACGCATCTGGTCCTCGCTGCAATATTCCAGCTTGTACTTAAGCCTAAAATTTTAAATTAGACCTACAACTTCTGTATGAATTAGATTAGTGGTAAGAAGACATGTGTATTCCCAAATCCTAATTTTCAGTAGCTCTAGCATCTCCCGATCAGATGAATATGAACATCGGGAACTAAAGTAAGTAGTGTAATCTTAAATAAGAACTTGTATATGCACCATTATGAAATAGCAAATTTCGTTCAAATAAATCACGCAAAACATGCAAAACAAATCTTTGATAACTGAAGAACCAATTATTCTTTCTACAGTTACTAAAAATATGACCTACTAAGAGAAACCACATGTCGGCTATAAGAAAATAATCTATAAATTGCATTTATGTCGACAATACAATTTAATCTGAATGTTTTCTATGGTACAATTAAGCTCACTAATATGTACGTACCATCACCATGGAGCGTTTGCACTTACAACAAAGGGAACAATGTAAGTATCCAGCCAACCATATTTTGGCAACCATTTGTTCCAGTAGACAGCATGGATGCTTATGCAACTGCATTGTACACAGAATACGACAATATTGATTGGATTGCTTCTTCCTTAGCACATGCATAACGTAAATAAATGGGCATTACCTTGGTGTCGCTCCTCATTAGAACAAAAGGCTGAGACTACAAGATGACACATGTTAGCAAGAATAGATGAAGATAAGAAGGTTTCAAATAATCCGTCAAACAAACAGGCAGTTTACTTACGCTTAGATACCCTCAAACGTACCTAGTGGAAAATCATCAACTAATTGTACTACCTCCGGTCCGTAAAGATCGTCGTGGAAACAATACTAAGCGTGTATAAATTTCTAAACAGATCACGACAATCTTTGTGGATCGGAGGGAGTATATTAGTACCCCTAGAAATATAATCATGCTTAGAAATCCTACACCTGCTGCCCATGAATATTCTTACGCCAGATTACTGGACGACAATTAATCTATGGAATAAGTTATTCCAAATCTCTGCTTAGATACAACGCCCATGCAAGAAAAAAGTGTGAAGAATTTGCGGGACATGGCCGGCCGGCCGGTCGCTAATCTCTTGTCTTGATTCATATGCCAGATACATCTAGTATTTCTTCTACACATGCCAAAAAAGAAGGTTGAAGTGTTAAATAGAGTTGCTAACTAAACCGTATTGGGATGACGGATCGGAAGTAGCAGAGTTCTTAGCTAGGCCAACGACACAGTAATCCAATTGGTGAAGTACACATGCATCACTTGGCGGCAAGCGACTCCACTGGGCCCAGAGCTCCAGATTCCAAGGACTTGGACACTATCCATTGATGTTAAGTGATCTTCTGATAGCTGCACCAAGCCAACCATCAAATAAACATATTGATTCTCCCTCAAATCAAAGCCCAATTGAAACAGATCATCTTTTTTATCCAGTAATCATGTTGCCTTAAAATGATCAAATCAACTCTATGTGCATGTTTACTCAATCTGTCCCGCCCTGATCTTAGCAAATAGAAATAAAATATGTAGCATGTATGCAATCAATCCATTAAGCACTCACCCTGCAGGCTGCAGCTGGTTGGCCGGCCGTCACATAGGCGTGGACGCTGTGCGGCATTGGAGCGCAGCTCCTCCTCCCTCCCTCCACTATCCCGATCCCATGCACCTGCATGGAGAGCAAACCGGAAGAAATCAAAATTGATCAAAGAAAGGCCAGCCAAAAATCAACCACCTAAATAAAACCGGGAAGAAGAGCTGGTTGAGTTTGAGTATACCTTCCGATCGGAGGAACCCATCGAGGCGGTGCTGGATTACGACATAAGTAGATCGTTGGCCTACTGGTCTAGCTTCATCCATCCAGATGCATCGTATATTTGTAGTAGCAACAGATCAATCACATACCAGGTAGCTGCATGAAGCTAGATTAGAAGGCACGTACGCACCAGGAGGCTGTGTGAGGCAAGTCCTCCAACGATCAATCACTCTCTGTTGCACGCCTACATAGCATATGCATGAGGCCAGCTCTCAATCGATTGATCCATGTTTTGCACATCTATAACTCATGTTGTCCAGCAAAATTGAACCTGTACGTGCACGGACAGGGAGTGGATCGGCAAAAAATATGTAGGCAATTTTTGATCGTACCTAGATCGTCTCTGCAAGGAAAATATTTGATTCATCTTGCAGGGATAAGTCTCCGCTAGTAATCTGTTCCGTCCATGAGGCAACATAGATTGAAACATGAGCAGCTGGTGTGCATGGCCTTGATGGAGGCCGGCCGGCCGGCGGCAACACTGCAAAAAACGGTGGCGGCGGCTGCCTACGTGAGGACATTAGGTTTTCTATTCTTTCGATATAATATTCTGTAGCCTATTAGCAATATATCGAAGCGGTATGGCAAACTTATGGAGGGCATTGGTGGGTAATTTTTCAACGTAATTACTTGCAAGTCTAAAATTGATGGCTGTGATTTTCTCATATGTTAAATTAATGGCCAGATGTTTCTGATTATTGTGGGATTTTCTAATGATTTCTCTAATTTCTGGTTAGCTCTTAATTTACTTTTAATATATAATAGATTGCTACATGTTTTGGCTACACTTTATATCATTTTTATGCATTTTCTGGGACTAACCTATTAACAAGATGCCACAGTGCCAGTTCCCTGTTTTCTGCTGTTTTTGGTTTCAGAAAATCTATTAAGGAAATATTCTCGGAATTGGACGAAACAAAAGACATCGTCAATAATATCACGAGGAGATCACGGAGTCCAAAGGGGAGTCGGAGCAGACCCACCAGGGGGCCACGCCACACTAGGGCGCGGCCCAGGGTGGGCCCGCGCCCCCTATGGCGTGGTGGCCCCCCTCGGCCACCGACGCCGCCTCTTCGCCTATATATTCTCCGCGACGCGAAAACCCTATTACGGTCGATCATATTCCACGAAAAGTTCCGTCGCGGCCGTCATCGTCAATCTCAGATCGGAGGAGTTCTGAAGCTCTTCCCAGCACCCTGCCGGAGGGGAGATCATCACCGGAGGGCTCTACATCACCATGCCTGCCTCCGGAGTGATGCGTGAGTAGTCCACCCCTGGACTACGGGTCCATAGCAGTAGCTAGATGGTTGTCTCTCTACCTTGTGCCTCCATGTTTAGATCTTGTGAGCTGCCTAACATGATCAAGATCATCTTATTGTAATGCTAGATGTTGTGTTTGCTGGGATCCGATGAATATTGATACCATGTTTATTCAAGTTGTTTATCTATGTGCTCTTGTTCTTGCATGCTCTCCATTGCTAGTAGATGCTTTGGCCAAGTAGATGCTTGTGACTCCAAGAGGGGATATTTATGCTAGATAGTGGGTTCAGTCTCTAGATATTTGGATCAGTGACAGAAAGGTCTAAGATGGTAGATGTGCTGTTGCTACTAGGGATAAAACATTGGTGCAGTGTCCAAGGGCACTTGTATTGATTACATTACACACTTTACTTCATGCAATAATCTGTTGTTAGCAACTTAATACTGAATGGGATGCGGATGCTACCTTGAAGGTGGATTATTTAGGCATAGATGATGTTGGAATAACGGTCTATGTACTTTGTTGTAATGCCCAACTAGATTTCATAGTAGACATCTTGGCATGTATTGCATTGTTATGCCCTCTCTATTTGTCAATTGCCCAGCTGTAATTTGTTTACCCAACATGCTAGTTATCTGTTCTGAGAGAGACACCACTAGTGAACTGTGGACCCTGGTCCAATTTTCTCATACTGTTTACACAACCTGCTGCAATCATCTGTTTCCTGTTACTTGCTGTTTTCCACACCATACGTTTAACTCTTTGTTTCTGCAAGACCGGAGAGATTGACAACCTCTCTGTTTCGTGTTGGGCAAAGTTCTGGTTTGTGTCTGTGCAGATTCCACGTTGGTGCAAGCTCCCTAGCGCCAGGGGGAGTCAACATCAACAACCTTCCAATAGATCGTCAAGTCCTACTGGATTGATAACCTTGGGTAGATTTCTCAAGGGAAAACTTCTGCTATCTACATCATAACCTTCCTCTTGGGGTTCACCAACACGTAGCCATCAGTTCGGCACAGCGCGGCGAAGAGGATGGAGAGGTTTCCGTCGTCGAAATCGTCCAGGAACGACTGAGACGCACGGACGGAGAGCTTGCGGTCACCGGCGGCTCCGGTGAGCTTCGGTCGATCTCGTGCTCGACGATTTGGCTGCGATAAAAACCTAATAAGGGGTTGAGGAGGTGCGCCAGGGCGTGGGGAAGAATATGAGAGGGGTCTTGGTCCCTGGCTTTGCTCACCTTGTCGGAATCGAAGAAACTCGGCGGCGGCCGAGCGGAACTCCGGCGAAGAAATTCGCCAGCCTGGGGCGTTTCGGAGAGGGGTTTTGGGGGAATGATGGAGGAGGTCGAGAGCTAATTGTAGGAAGAAACGGTGCTTAATTGGGGCATTAAAACTCCCGCAATCGATTCGGGAAGAAACGGGCAAGTCTGACTGTTTTCGTGCGTAAATCACGTCCTGGAGCTTGCAGACGACGATGACGTCATCAATTTTACTTTTTGCTTTTTCCTGGTTTTCTTTCTTATTTCTTTCATATCTTTTGTTTTAAGTGTCCAAATCACTTCAAACTTGTTTCTAAAAATTTGTAAAAATAATATCTGTCATTTAAAATATTCAAACACACTTTTCCAACACATTTCAAAATTTGAAAATTCAAATATTGCATAATTGTCTATTTGACACTTTATGTCAATTATTGAAATAGTGTTTTTTTAAATCATTTGTGGCTTAATAAAATCAAATAAAATACCACAAATGTGGATATTGCAAATAAGTGATTTAAACTTATTTTTCAAATAAATATAATAGAATCAAAACCAATTTTTAAAATAGAACATGCTTTCCATAATTTAAAATACTTTGTAAATATTGTTTTAGGGTTTCAGAAACTCCCAATTTTTAATATTTTCATATTTATCTTCAAGTTTTGAGTAATTTATTTTATTCAAAACAAAAGTTTCAATTTTTAGTGATTTTTAAATTTTCCAAAATTTTGGGATGTTACAGCTGCCTACATGATTAAGATCATCTTTATGTAATGCTACATGTTGTGTTTGAGGGATCCGATGAATTATGGAGTCATGACATTATTGTTCAGATTGTTTATTCATATGTTTTATTTATGATCTTGCATGCTCTCCGATGCTTGTGGATGCTTTGGTCGAAGTAATTGCAAGTATCTTAGAGAGGGTATTTATGCTAGATAGTGGGTTCATGCCTTTCTTGTCTGAGCTCGAGTTGACAGAAACGATTAAGACTTGAGATGTGCTGTTGCTATTAGGGATAAAACAGCGGTGTTTATTGCTATATGGTGTAACCATTGCTTACATTACGCACCATGCTTATTGCAATTATCTGTTGCTTGCGACTTAATACTTCCGGGTAACAAGCTCGATAGCAATCCAGGGGTGGATTATTAGTCATAGATGCAGTAGGATAACGGTCTATGTATTTTGTCATAATGCCCATATGAAAGGAAACGGTGAACTTTGTGTCATGATAGTATTATGTCATGCCTCTCTTGCCTATGTATTTTGTCATAATGCCCATACCCAACATGTTTATCTTTCGGAGAGACACCACTAGTGAACTGTGGATCCTAGTCCTATTTTCCTATATTGTTTACAACTGTTTTAATAGCTTTTACTAGTCACTTGCTCGCTGATCATTTTTGCTCTTATAGTATTTTACACACATACATTTAATTCTTTGTGTTCAGCAAGCCGAAGAGATTGACAAGCTCTCTGTTTCGTTGGGACAAATTAGTTTGTTCGTGTGTGCGCAGGTCCACGTCAATTATCGTAAACGACGTTGTTGACACCTCTCTAAAGCCTTCTACAAATCCTACTAGATTGAATACCTTGGTTTTGTAATCAAGGGAAAACTTGCTGCTAAATTATATCAAACTTTATACTTGGGGTCTCCCAACGAACGTGCTATTCCGTTTGTTTTGTACCTTGGTTTTCCAACGAAGGGTAAATACCTTGGTTTTGTAATCAAGGGTCTCCCAACGAAGGGTAAATACCTTGGTTTTGTAATCAAGGGAAAACAAGCCGAACAACGGAAGCATGAACAAGGGTTGCTGAAGGGTAAAAAGTAGGGTTTGGATTGATATGTTGACTGTTTGCTTAATTTCAATCGGCCATCACCTCTCACATATATATGAGGCGGCTGGACTTCTCGTACAAGTATTGGACTTCTACAAGGATTACAAGTCATAATCTGAGTCGAATTATCTCTAAACTAGGAAAGTTTTGGTCGGTTTCGTACTGAACCTAGACCCAAGTGTCCTTCTTCGGCTCCTTAAGAAAGTTGCCTTTTGTCCTTCTGTGTTGACTTCAAACTTGCCTCCTTTGTACGCCTGATTTGACTCGTCCTCTAGGCTTCTGTGCGGCTCACCTGCCCTTTGCCGGGTCTGCGGGTTATCTCGCGGCTCACGCCAGCTACAACCTACCCTTCTGTCAGGTCATCATTTTGCCGGGTCAGCGGATTTTCTTGCGTCTTACCCATCTGCCGGGTTACATGATTTTCCAACATAAGCCGGCTCCGATGAAGACCCAGGTCATCTAGGTCGCCTTTCCAGGTCGCCAATCCTTCATGGGGCAGATCTCCGAGTCTGGAGCTAACCTGCCAAAAACGGGTGCTAACAGCACTGCTGCCTATCGCCGTGCGCCGCACCACCAACCCACACACGCACAAGAAAGTCCAGCCCCCGGCGCCGGCATCGCACAGGCAGCGCCCAGCGGCCCGACCCGACGGCTGCAGAGAGGGGGAGGGGAGAAGGAGGAGTGGGGAGGCGGCGGGGCTAGGGTTCCCTTGCTCGCCCGCGCGGTGGCGTGAGACATGGGAGAAGGGGGGAATCAAATCTAAAGATTCACACATGTGGCACATAGAAGATAGTCGTCACTCATTTTCCTTCATCTACATTTTCATAACATGATTCGTCATTGAAGAAAGTTCATTTTTCAGCCTTCAACTTTCACCAAAGTTCACTTTTCATCCTAAGGATTCTTTTGATTCATATGATAGGAGAAGTGTAAGAATAGGAGTGGATTTGAATGACATGGCTAATTTTTTGACACAAAAACAGTAGGGAAAGCCCCTACTGTGTCATTTTCGATTTTTTATAAATGGTGAGAAAATACAGATGGAAGCGAGTCTAAATGTCCAAAAATAAAATTACATGGCATCGAGCCACTACTGCATCCCATCCTTAAGGGATGCTTTAGCCCTATGCATTATGAAAAAAATTCTCTTTGAACATATGAAAGCAACTGATCCAAGCAGCATAAAAAAATAATCTTATTCCAGTGGTTCCAAAGACTCTAGCATCAAATAATCAAATATTCATTGAAACATCTCTGAGTAGATCTTGACCTTACCTCCACCAGCATATCAAGAAGCTCTAAGTCAGTATTCCACTCCTATCCAAGCTTCCACCAAAAAGTCTGACTGAAATCACTTCCAAAGAATAGGGGTTGGACTCTTTCATTTGGCATATCTTGACATAGGACAAAAGATTTGTCATCGATATGAAAGTTTTTCCCAGCTAGTAAGTCTCGCGTATTAAGTCTGTCCTGAATGAGTAACCAGAAGAAAAACTTGTGCATGAGCGGAGCACATGATTTCCATATCCATGAGAAAGGTGACGGTGCCTCTTCAGAACTAGTAAGGTGGGCATAAACTCTCTTAACCGAAAATTTAGCTTTATTCTGCATCTCCCATACATCTGACTCTTCAGGGATAATTGCTTCAGGGTTTCCAATATCAAGGATTGTGGGCAAATCCTCACTTTACTGATCATAGACAAAGGCAGATGGAAATGATTCAGAATATTTTGCTGATCTCCCATTCTTAATCGAGATGTCTTGAAATTTCGAAAAGGAGAATAAATGTGGCATAGATACATGAAGGGTCTCATCACGCCACTTATCTTTCCAAAGCCTCACAGATCTCCCATCACCAGTTCTGCAAAAGTGTTCCACGGTGACATACAGTCCTTCCACCAAAATGAGCCAACAACAGCTTCAGCCTGTGGAGTTTTCCCATTAAGATAATATGCTTCCCAAATTAATTTAACCATGGTATGTCTGCTCTATTCATGAATTTGTGAAGGAACTTCATGAGGAGAGCAGAGTTCTGAATTCGGAGATTAATGACCCCTAAACCACCATTTTTTTGGGCAAACACACTTTTTCCCATTTAGCCATGCATTTACCTCTCTTGTTGATGTCCTTTCCTCTCCATTGAAAACCTCTACCAGAGCATTCCACATGATCAACAAAACCAAGTGGTAGCTTAATGGTACTCATAGGTGAGATAGGCATAGAAGTGATGATAGATTTCAAAATAGTGAGTCTGCCATCATATGATAACATAGTAGCTATTCCAGATAATCTTCTGTCAATCCTTCCAGTCATATAAATGAGATGCTCAATTCTTGGCTTGGTGGTACCCATGGGCAAGCCTAAGTATGTGAAAGGCAGAGTCTCTAGTTTGCAGTCTAGAATGGTTGCTAATTCATTGCATCTCTCACTAGTGATATTGATTGGGGCCAGAGAGGATTTACTGAAATTTACTTCAAGTCCTGTTATGGCTGTGAGCTCATTCAAGATATTTCTTAATGCAGGAAGCTGATAATGACATGTTGACATGGCTAATTGAATCGTATGGAAAGATCAAGTTCCTTTGATTGTGATGAAGAATTGTTTTCATGAAGTTGTACGTCATGTTATTTTTCTACAAAATTTACATTACAAAATTACTATAGGATTTTTTCCAATTGGATTTGATCTTATGAATCAAACGGCATCCTTAGAAAAAAATTCCATAGGATTTCAGTTCTACACAAATTATTTACAAATCTTATGAATCAAATTAGCCCTAAATTCATTTGGTAAAAATGAACCCAAAAATTTACAACTCGTTCAATCACCCGGTTCTATTGAATTTTTGCGTATTTGAAGTCCACAGTGGAAAAATATCAAATCAAACGAGAAAAGAGGGCGATAACTAACCAGTCCTTACGACATTGTCTTTCTCCCTCTCCAGCGATCCCCACATGAACGACAGTATCAGCGCCACACCTCATCGTTGTCTATTACTCGGCCGGCCGGATTACAGTTTAGCTTCTCATGAAAATGATAGCTCAAAAAACAAGATACAAAGCAACTAGGATTTATTTTGGATGAGATTCGACTTTTGGATGAGATTCGACTCGATGTGAGTTGTGTTCGAAGGTAAGGTTTATTTTCCTCACCATGATTTTCATTTTTCAACATGGTGGTTCATTCTTTTTTCCAACAAAATCAGCCGAACCTAGTGTTTGAACATGTCAGCAAAGTTTTGGTGTGTTTTGTACCAGATGAAATATTTAGGACAAAAAGTGAACTTTGGTAAAAGTTTAAGGATGAAAAATGGATTTTATTCTTGTTCAGTTGGGTACACCATCAGGTGGGTGACCTTGGCCGTCGGGCATGGTGTCAAAGTTAGGATTTGACCTCGGCACCCACGACGATCTGGGTGTTTGGAAGGAGACTGCAGAGTTGCTCAGATTTTCTGACTTCAGTAGGTACGTTGGAGATAGTGAATTCCATTTTGTCGTCTTTGCCAACCTTTTACATTAGCTCCTTGAAATTACATGTGGGCATCATGGAGGAAATAGATAAATACAGACGACATTGTCTTTGGAGGAGGAAAGACTTGGAAAATAAAAATCCACCTCCGGTGGCTTGGTCCTTGGTTTGTAAGCCAAAGGGTGCAGGAGGGCTGGGAGTGATTAACTTGTATGTGCAAAATAAGTGTCTACTTATGAAACACATGGATAAGTTCTTCAATGGTGCATATCAGCCTTGGGTGCATTTGATTTGGGAGAAATATTATCAACATGATTTGCCACCTGCAAAGATGTCAGATTGTTCTTTCTAGTGGAGGGATTTCTTGAAATTTCTTCCTGATTACAAGTCTCTTGCAGTGTGTCACCTTGGCATTGGTGATTATGTGTTGCTTTGGGAGGATCTCTTGTCATAGCAGAGAGGCTTACTGTGACTTTTCCACACTTGAGCTCGTTTGCCATAAGAACTACAACTTCTTTTCGGCAAGCTGTGGACTACACCTCTTTGTTGGATTTATTTCAACTTCCGCTATCTGACGAGGCTTTGAGAAATTTCTAATTATTTTCCCCTCTTTGATTCTCACTCATTACAGGAGCAAGATACTTGACGCTGTGCTTGGGGTCACAAAATATTCGGTTCAGAAGGCTTATGAGAGATTGCATTCTGGACCGTCACCCCACCCTGCTTTTAGTTGGTTGTGGAAATCCCGTTGTCAGAAAAAGCACAAAGTGTTTGGCTGGTTACTGTTGTTGGATAGACTAGATAGTAGATACACAAGACATGTTGCAGCGGAAAACTTTCTTTCTCCAAAATTACAACTTTGTATTGTGCAATGAGGCTGCCATTGAGAACAGGGATCACTTATTTTTCCATTGTCCTTTTGCCCAAATTTGTTGGAGATTCGTGGCTCTGATTGCCGTGCTAGTTGACAACCAGGGATTGGATTGTTTTCAGCATCTCAAGGACACCCTCAGCAAGCCTTTCTTCATGGAGATTATTCTGATAGGGCTGTGGTCCATTTGGATGACTCGGAATGCTTTCATTTTTAAGCCAAAACCTCCCAACTTGTATCATTGCAGAGCGGTTTTTAATATCCACCTTCTAAAGCTACGGGCGACGAGAAAGGCTTATGAAAACTTTGTGGCTTGGGTGAATAGTTTAATTTGAGAACTTAGCTTTGAACTCTTAGCTTTGTAGTACAAATCTCTTGTACTTTTACTCTTGTATTCTTAAACCCAAAATTAATATTAAAAAATGTAGTACAATAGTAATGTTGTTTCCCAATAAAATAACTGGGCCCACGCTGGAGTACTCCGTTGGTGTTTTTTTTCATACGACTTTAGATAAGCTGGGTTCCACTACCAAAGGATAACATAACATAGTAAGCTTAGTTACAGAGCGGCATGGGCTGTCAGCAACTCAATTGATATAAGCAATGTTTTTTTTAACATAGTAAGCTTAGTTTTATCACGTGTGGGCCTATAACCGTGCACTACCATGTAGGGTGCTCGACATATATACTGTCCTAGAGTACAAGTCCAAGGAGTGCTTAGAGCATCTCCAACAGACGCACTACGCATCGGCGCCCTAATTTCTTTTTACAGCGTCAAAATAGCGTTTTAGCGCGCCGGTCGGGTGTTTTGCTTTACCAGACGCGCTAAAATATAGTGCGCGAATCACATCAGTTTATCAGACACACTAAAATACAGCGCGCAGCCTGCAGTAGTATAGCAAACAGGTCGCTAACTTTTTACAAACAGGTCCAACTAGCTCACAATCAGGACCCTGGGACAAAAAATGAAAAGCGCAATCAAGCCCCAATCGTTCAGAGCTAGCTAGCTTTCTCGTCTCCATCCGCCGACGGCCACGCGATTTGCGTCGCCGACGCCTCGCTCAGCTCGCAAGGGAGCGCAAGGCAGCAACTATCTTGCTCGCAAGGCAGCAGCTAGCTAGCTCGCAAGTTAGCGGCCACGGCCACGCGATTCCGGGCGGATGGGGAGCTGGGCCATGCGGCGGCGCCGCCGGCCTCCACCGCGACGAGCTCCTGCGACGCGCCGGCGGCCTCCCGGAGCCCCACCGCAAGGACGCGACGCCGCCGGTGTCCACGACAACACGCTCAAGGCCTGGCCCGATTCCGCCGCCGGCCTTTACCACGAAGCTTGCTCCCGGCGACCCCGGCCGGCCATGGTTCCTCTGCCCGGCCGCCCACGATTCCGCCGGCGGGCAGCGAGATTCCGGCGCAGGGGCGGCTCCATTGGGGCGGCGACGGTCGCCGGAGGGAAGGGAGCAGGCCTGTTCAACGCGCTGGTGAAATTTCCGGGCAGTTGGCTTCGCGCGTCGGCTCCAGTTTGGCCCAGCGCGCTGGACGCCACACACCAAATATGGTGCAAAATGTCCAGCTTCGTCCAGCGCGCTGGCTTATAGAGCCTGTGCTGGAGCACCGTTTTTAGCCCCGCGCACGCTAAATTGACGGTTTTTTGTGCGTGCTGCTTATATAGCGCCGCTGTTGGAGATGCTCTTAAATATGCTTGTAAGATGGATTTTGGGTGACCCTCTATGAAAGATGATCTTATATCGGACGAGTAGGCGTCATGTTTTTTCTTATTTGTGAATCGGAGCTAAAGAAGAAAAAATTCTGCTGTTCTTCTCAGTTTTTATCTTGTATGTATTGGAATGCCAATACGGACCGTATGTTTTTGGGGGAAAAGGATTGTATTAGATAATCAAAGTGTTGTTACAATCCTTCTAGATACAGTCCCATAAAACCTCTGGCACCGACTCTATCCAAACTTGTGTTTTTTGGTTCAACAACCCAAATCTAGCTAACTCATGACTAGCACTATTACAAAGTCTAGAAATTTTAGATATCGACGCAAAACGAGCGGAAGATAGTAATATCCGAAGGTCATCCACACCAGGTGGCCCAGAGTCGAGCCGTCCCTCACCTTGCTCGTACCCAGTTGCACCAGCTCTGCGCTATCAAGGCACACTCGATCGTGCGATTACAAGCAATCATAATCTACGTCCTGGGATCATGACCACATGTAAATCCAGTCTTATCACTCTATGAAAATTGACATATTAAAGCAACAACAAAACCTGTCGAGGCTATCAGATGCGTGTCAACCATCCACCATGGTCGGTGCCACCACTATCACGGGCGCATGAACTGCCCTCTCGATCGTGATCTTGTATCTAGCCTACAAACTCCATTTTGGTGAATATGACATTCGCTTATTGAATCTTCCATGCATGAACCTTCATGTGCCTTAGCTGTGAACCGTTAATTACGAGCTTCTCTTTTGCTTGACTTCACGTGCAGGGCCGGCCCTGACATGTCAGGGGGCTGGTGCAAGAAGAAGAAAATGGGCCCCTTGATATTTTCAACAGCAATTTAAATTGAATTTTTTTCCATAACATTACATTACAAGATGATCTTATTGGTAACAGCTTAAATTGATTTCAATGTCTCGCTTTTTCCTCTGTCTATTTTCATAACTAGACTTACACTTTCTAGACTACATCTCAGAACAGAAACACAAACACAAAAACACACAAATTGTGACATGAGATTGGAAGCTGGTTTTCAGGTCAGAAAAAATATTGGAAGTTGGAAAAAAGCACCTGGATCTGGATGATTAAATGCTTAAAGCTTGACTGAATTTTGCTTGCTGCTGATTATCACGAGATCTACTTAAAAATCAGGGTTCCATGCCACCGGCTGCCACTTCCACAATCACTTTCCTTCCGGCCGTCGCCAATCCCGTTCCCATGTTCCCCTTCCACCTAATTTTTCTCTCTAAGCCTCCTCGTAGAGAGGGACGAATTGAACGGATTCTACTACTAAGGATATTGAGGATGAAATTGTTGGAAACAGCAATCTCCGCCGCCAATAATTTAGTCCAAGCTAGTAAAAAGAAATAGTCCAAGCGGCTAAAAATCGCAAGGGAAGAGATCGGCCCATCACCAGCTTGATTGAGGAACGAGGCGTCTGGAGGAGAAGGAGGAGTCGCTCGTGGGTCAACGAGGCGTCTGTCTACGACTCGCTTGATCGTCCTGGCCTTTTTCTTCGTAGGGCCTTCTTATTACGTACCTGGGTGGGGCCCCTGGCGAGTGGGGGCCCTGTGCGGCCGCACCGCCCGCACCTGCTCAGGGCCGGGCCTAATCACATGACTTCCTCTTATAATTGTACTCGTTCTGTTCTTCACAGTCAATGTTGCAACAAAACCTAAATTCGTTCTCACTCTTGTCTTCGTTCCCAACTTTTCTCCGCGTCCCTTCAACACATCACACATCCATCGTAAAGTCACATATTTAAGGATATTGTTGTATCGTCATTCTGATAGTCTCTTCCTTGATCCATCTAAAAGTGAACAGCTCAATATTTGGTGTCACATATACTCATCATCCCCTTTCTTTCTCCACTCTCGTCTCTCTTGAGAGTGGCTTCGTGCCCGACTCTTCTGCCAAGTATATCGTTATCTGCCATCTCTGCCTCTTTTTAATTTTCCATGCTCAATAATTGCATTAAATAAACGCTCCATTTATTTAAAACTATGTCCTTGTTGCATTCACTAGCTTTTCTTATAATATTAAAATCTCACCGAACAATTAGAGGCGCATTTTATGATAAAAAATGTGTACCAGTTTCGACTAGAAAACGTTGTTTGTCTATAGCACGGTGTGCCCCATACACATTTACTACATTTTCTACCCCACCAGTTTTTCTTCCTTTACCAGCATCTAATGTGAAACTCATCCAACTTAAAATCTATAAGAACAAGTACAATAGAGTCCACTCAGCAAACTGTAAGGGATTAAATAATATATTATACTTACATGGGGAGAGACTGAGAGAGAAGTGAGGTGGTCTCTCATGGAAGAGCCAATTGCAGCACGTGCTCCTAAGTGTGAGAGTGGAAGGTGGACCATATCTTAATAAATTAGTAGATCTTTATAGCTAACTATTAGAACAAGTACAATAGAGTACAGTTAGCAGGCTGTGAGGGATTAAATAATATATTTGTGCTTACATGGAGGAGAGAGAAGAGTAGAGAGAAAAGAGGTGGGCTCTAATGCAAGAGCCAGCTCCAGCACGTGCTCCTAGGCATTTGTGAGAGTGGAAGTTGGCCCATATCTTAATAAATTAGTTTATCTTTATAGCTAACTATTATACATGTTGCCTATAGTGTTGGCTATATATGACATGGCGCTTCTTTATAGCCAGTTGCTGGCTCTACTATTGTACTTGCTCTTATACATGTTAGTTATACTAGCAAATTGTCCGTGCGTTGCAACGGGTTTTAATTAAATCAAACATAAACTTTGATTTTGGTTCTACAATCGTTTTAGAATTACATTGGATTTTTCCTAGATTTCAATTCCCTTGCAGGTCCCATTATACAATAATCATGCGTTGCAACAGGTCTAAACTAAATGAAACATCTTTGTTTGAAGAACTTTTTATTTTGGTTTTATAATCATATTTTGAAGTAAATTGGCCTTTCCTAGATTCAGTTCTCTTGCATGTCCAATTATAGAACAATACGCGCAAAATACGAAGAAAATCAACTGTTAAATTACATGCAGAAAATATTATGGTATAAAAATGAGTAAAAAACAGTTCTCTTAGCACGATGCCCGTGCTTCGCTGCGGAATAAAAATTAGTCAAAAAATA
The DNA here is from genome assembly GCA_947311845.1 of Poa pratensis. Lineage (NCBI taxonomy): Eukaryota > Viridiplantae > Streptophyta > Magnoliopsida > Poales > Poaceae > Poa > Poa pratensis. The sequence goes on from CAMZMU010000047.1 coordinate 40,165,480, forward strand.
CCAATCAAAAAATGTCCTAAATGTGCCTCAGTTTTTCTAAGCAAAGTTCTTCGCCAGCGGATATATTTCGTTGATGATATTTCTATGTGGACTGCCCATATTGTTCTGTATATCATCCACTACAGATTTACAGTCGGTAGCCACCACCACATGACTAATTCCAAGATCTGAAGGATACAGTGCTTCAGGACACGCCAAACTCAGGGAAGAGCATGGACGAAGCTTCCAAGAACTGAGCAGTTTCGCTTGTGCAAATAGCGCTACCTGAGAAGATGATCACGCGACAGCCTCGTGGACTTCAATTTTCACATGGCAAAGCAGTCTTTTAACCCAACCGGTTGTTCTGTCAGGAATTTAAAATAAAATTGCGCCATGGCTGGCAAGATTCGTTGCCTCCCGTCCGCCGCCATGAACGGGCGTGAGGTCTCCTCGCCCTCGCCTCAGTACTCCTGCCCCGGCCTCGCCGGAGCCTCGATTTTTTATGCCTCGCACTCGCAGGAAGAGGGAGGTGTGAGACGGAACCCTAGCTGAGGGAGCTCTGATTTAACTTTCCGCCGCCGAAGAGATGAGAGAGGAGCGGGATGCCAGGGCCGCATGAGAGGAAGGGCAGGGCGTGAGTGTATCGGCGACCTGGATCGTGCTGGGGATTTGGATCGTGAGGCGAGCTCTGTTTTTCCTTTCGTTCGGGGAAGAAGTAAGCGGCGACGTACCACGCGCGACGTACGGCCACGGACGTACCATCACGGCAGCTACTCATATTATAGTATAGATTATTGGCTATATATGACATGGTGATTCCTTACCGCCAACTGCTAACTCTACTATTGGACTTGCTCTAGTATCATAAATTCGTTATTAACACCCAACTACATCCTACCGCTCTGACCTATTGAAGGAACAGACAACTAGGAAAAACAAGTACTATCTTTGTCAGAGGTGGATTGGCGGAGTTACTCTACTCTAGTTGTCAGGATTTGTGGCAATGTCTTGTCTCCTCTGCAACCATTAACGGGTGTATAAAACAATAGACTGCCTCTCCTCGTGTATTCATAAATTAAACGAAGTGATACAGTCTGGTTTTAATGATGGTGTATTTCCTTGTCTGCGCGACAGCCAAATTCTTAGAATCCATATATTTGCTACACATGTACCCTGAGAGTACATCTCGATCGGCCACGCTTGACACTCCATGGCATCACCGGCCGTAACTATGGAGTCCACTGCCAGAAGCTTCTGCAGGTTCCCGTGGCCGCTCCTGCTCTGGTCGCTCTGCCGCCTCCTCTCTCATGTGACCTCATCGCCGGTCGCCGTCACGCACCTTCCCGGTTTTGACGGTCCCCTGCCATTCCCCCTCGAAACCGGGTACGGCATGCATACACCCGCATATATGTGATCTCGATCGTTTTCCTCTGGAAGGAGATTGCTCAATTTGTCAAGTTTACGCGGGCGCTGCATGGCTGCAGGTACGTGGAGGTGGACGAGAGCAATGGCGTGCACCTTTTCTACTACTTCGTCCAGTCGGAGAAGGACCCTGCGAGAGACCCGCTTGTGTTGTGGATGCAGGGCGGTCCCGGCTGCTCCGGCCTCTCAGGCCTCGCCTACGAGATGGGTAATTTCTTTTGCTAACGTAAATATCTAGTAATTGACTAGCTACTGCAGTTAACTTTCTTCAGAAAGATACAAGTACAGAGATATGCTTATTATGCTATAAATTATCAGTTCTGCTAGCTCTAAGTTGAACGAAACTTTGAACAGTCACCTTAGCTTAGATTGTTCGTTACAAAATCTAAAATTATGAACGTGCATTGAAGATATACAACTTTGTGAAATGTTAGTGAGTTTTAAATTTCTATAATTGCTTTTTGTCACTCAACTCACTGGGTGTCCTTTGGTCTCTCAACTTCAAAATGGGACAAAACGACCAATCAGCCATCAAAAGTCAAAACCAGACAATTTTGGTTTATATCCCCCCGAAGTGGTTTTGTTTATGATGTAGAGCGGTTTTTAATCTGAACTGACATGATGGAGCGCACAGAGCTCCTCATCTTGCCACCTCGTCTTCTTCTTCCTCATCTCTTATACTGGACAAATTTCTCGCTGCCCTCGCCCACTCTCGTCATCTTGAGAACCTTTGTTGTGGACGACTGCTATTGTTGCACGGGGTGCCCATTCTCAAAGCCTAACAGACGATGCACGGCCCATGTGCTAGTCAACAAAATCCTGAATGAATTCAAGCTTTGGATCATAGCTAGGGGTGGTGTTACATAGTTTAAAATAGCGGGCTATAGCGGCGCTATAGCTTTTTTAGTAGGGTCACGCTAAATGGAGTCTACGTACAGTTTATTTAATTTAGCGGCATATAGCGCCATTTAGGGGCGCTATAGCCTTGATTTAGCTAATTTTGAGCCTGTCGCCATATGTCATAGCCCGTTATTTTAAACTCCGTATAGGTGATCAAACTAATGTAGCGAGAGAGTAGCCATTGTTTTGGTGTGGGTGTGTAACCAGGTTTTCTTGTTTGCAAGAATCTCGGATCCTCCTAACTATTTATGCCCTCTATAAAAATATGGTGCGCTATTGGCGCACTCTCAAAATAAAAGCATAGCACCCTTACTTGCCGCCGAGGCCAATACGTATGGCCATCTTGACAACACCATAGTCAAGGTATTTTTGCCCTTCGGGGTCCCTAGCTAGCCACATAAGCAGAACCGACCATTTTTTGGCCCTCCCGTGTTGCTCCCCCAGGGCGGCACGGGGGCTAACCTAGCCATCTCCAAAATTTTAGTTTCTTTTTGGTTCAATCTTATTTCTGCTTCACTATTTTTTCGGTTCACTATTATTTTTTGTTCTCCGGCATTTTCGGTTCACTATTATTTTTGGTTCAATATTATTCTTTGGTTCACCGGTATTTTTGCCTCAACGCCGGGGCTTGCCTGCGCCACTCCCTTGCGGGTGCACGGATGGCAGTCGGGGTGGGAGGAGAAATCACCCGAACAGATTTGCAGCTTCCCGTGAGCGCCACCAAGATAATTTCTTAAAACAATATGCACCATAGTCTTGAAATAGGTTTTTGCCCCGCTTTATAAATATGTGCCATAGTCAGTCTCGTGAATGATGAGATTTACATTGAGGTATGTGTGGCGCCCTGACCCGACTGTTATACAGTGATGCTGTGTGTCACCGGTTAAGCGATACAACCGGAGGTTACGGGTTTACCAATCCCCGGCCAAAACCTTTGGCAGGTGTTGCTCGGAATGGATCATCGGCAACACAACACCCCGATTGATGCCTTAACACAGGCACAACCCTCAATGTATAATAGAGAGATCAAGACTTGTGGAACAACTGGCACATCACAGACTCTACGACACAAATCATATAGTTCAACTCTTATAATAGAGAAAGATAGCAAATGACAACCAGAGGTCACTGACCCAACATTACATCAAACGGAAGCGAATTAGGTTGTTCTAAACAACAAGATCCAACATATGGCCTAAGAGGCCTACAGATAAACATCACAACGCCAGCTGTTCCAGGATGTCCCAAGCTGCCACCTGGGAACCCCAGACTACTCGTCGACGTCCACAAAGAACCCACCTTCGAGGTCGGTGAAGTCCTCCTCTGAAACAAAACAAACGACGTTGAGTTCGACGAACTCGCAAGATTAAGAGCTAATATATGCTCGATGAGGCTTTCAAAGTTATACGGTTATTTTGCATAAAGCTGATTTTATTTATGAAAACATAACTCAAATGGCATCGACTAGTCAGAGTATTTTAAAAAGAGGTAAGGAGTAACTCTTTTCTTTCAACACATTTCTCATCATCAACCACTGTACCTGTTCATCAAAGGCACCTCCCCGAATCACCCTCGAGGAAGCTCACCTTGCATTTGTGAGTGGTACCTCTAGTACCCAGTTTTTAATCATTCCGTTAAAGTTATTCTATGATCTTACCTTCACTTCCCAAGTTCGTCCATAACCGCGGACACGGCTTTTCGAAAAGATTTAACCCTGCAGGGGTGTACAAATGTTTGCCACGCGTACCGTCCGGCCCATTACCTGATCATTAGCTCTCTTCCTTGGAAAGCCGGCTGGGTGGGAGCGGTGTCGACTTCTCCCTCGTTAAGGACTTTCCAGGATCATCAGTGAGGACGGAACAGGTTTGGTGTCTCCTCCAACCCCTGTCCCGTGGCCACTCATTTTCCTAACACAACCATCCTCATCTCAGTTCAACCCACCATCATCACGCACGCGCAAATGGAAGCTCAAACTAGAGGACCCTGGCTAGCCCCGCCCGAGTTATTTAGTCTATGAGGGTTCCTGCAAATGCATAGGCCTCACTTATGGTTGCACGCTCAGTCTTGGTTCAAGAGGTAAAGAACTCGCACCTAGGCGGCGAGAACGAGACAAAACACCACAACCACAGTGGCCTCTCATCCCCACCTTTAAGCATTTTATTATCCATCACCACATTTCTCCACCATCATTCTCCGTTCATCACCCGTTTCCAACATAAACCATCCACCATATAGCTATGCAATTAACTAAGCATGGCTAAGCAACAACATAGCATAGTAAGTATCTCGGGCCAACAATACGAACCTATGGATATAGGAGGGAAACAGGTAAATGGCATAGGGAACTTAGTGCAACTATAGGATACTCTAATCCAATCAAATTGACATTTGGAACCGCATGCAATATTATAGTGGAGAAAATATTTGCGGAAATATAGGATAAGACATGCTCAGAGGGGGGATTACGCTTGCCTTGTTGAGCGGAGTAGTACGGATCGTCACAAGACGGGGGTGGCACTTCACCTCCTTGATCTACCGATGCACAAACAATACCGGAAAAACAATCAACACATGGCAACTGTGCAATGCATACAAGGATGATGATATGACATTTTAAATGCACCCTAGAAGATTTAAGCATGAACAACAAGTTAAATGGGGTCCCCGTTATATTTATTGCATTATTTGGAATAAACCCCATATTTTAACTTAGTGATTATAATTACTACTAGACCACATTACTGTAATTGTGATCAGAGATGCATGATGACGATGATTCTGGATTACTCATGTTTTTCTGAACATTTCGGTATATCGAACACCTTTTTCTGAGGTCCCGATAAAGAGTTATTAATTTTAGAAATTCCTCCTTTTAAATTATTTACCTTTTATTATTTAATTCAAACGATAAAAGTTTTATTTACTCGACTCCGCGAGAGAGCGATGGAACATGAAGGAATCAACGGGGGTTCGATAACTCTACAAGCGAGAGGGGGAGCGGGGACATGTACTATCGAAAGGGAAAGGAAAAAGGAAAATTGCAACAATTTTCTGCACAGGCCGGAATTTCCGGTCCAGAAGTGATCATGGGCCGGAGTTTCCGGTCCAGCAAAATCTCAGCCCATTTCGGCAGCCACTGGACGCGGGCCAGAGTCACACCGGAGTTGGGCCGGAGTTTCCGGTACAACTGTCGAAACTGAAGAAACCGCAAAAGCACGGGGGCAGTGGCCACGGCGTCGGGAACTTCGGCGACGGCGCGGCGGCTACGGCACGGTGAGGTCGAGGGGAAGGGCACGGAGAGGTGCAGGGACTCACCCTCTACGCGGGGAAGTAGTCGGCGAGGCCGGGGCGAGCTCGACGTCGCCGGAATCGGGCGGCGGAGCGGCGGATGACCGCGGCAAGGAGGTGGACGGCGGCGGCGTTCTACGGCCTTCGGGCTTGATTCCCTTGGCGAGGACGGAGCTGGCGACGCGGCGGAGCCGTTGGGCTGCTCCGATTTGAACGGGGGCTCGTCAATCGGCGGCGACGGGCGCGGCGACCTCGGCGGCCATGGCGGCTCGTGGAGCTGGTGGGGGGGAAAAGGAGATGGAGAGGAACGAGTGGATAGGGCAGCGTGGACTCGGGGAGCTCGTCTCCTTCGTAGGTGGGGCAGAGAGGAGGGCCAGTGGCGGCATGGCCATGGCGACGGGGTGCGGCCCGAGCGAGCTGCTCCTCGGTCGCTACAGGAGGAGGGAGATGACCGTTTTACCAAAAGGTCCCTGGAACTTCTATTTCCATCACGGACAGGTCCTCCGATATTTACGAACGGGTCCTTTTCTGTTTTAATTTTAAAACCAGCAGCGGTATTTGAATGAAATCAGGTATTTGAACACTTCCAAAAATTCTGAGAAAATTTGGGGAGGCTCCCCATATTATGTAGAAGTACCCCAAATTTTGGTGTGGTCAAATAAAATGTTTTGTCAACATTTGCTCATAGGGTTGACTTATGGCATTTTGTTAAAGTTGATAATGTTGCCCCCTTTAATATTTTAGGGCAATTGCAAAATATTGTTTTGAACACTTGGAACTTCCTTGACAGATATAAGATGTCAAGAAAGTTTTGTTTTGCAACTTTGAGTGCCATCATTGTGTTGAAAATTTGTTGGGACAAGTTTTGCATTCTTGGTTTTCAACATTGCCAAGAATAAATTGTGTGTGGCTTAGCAATTTAAATGGATGCAATGATGCATGCATGCCATGATGCAAATGAGGACACAAAAGATAAAATTTGGTACTCAAATTTTGGGGCTGTTACAATTCTACCCTCCTTACAGGAATCTCGTCCCGAGATTCTAAGATTGCGAGAAGAAGTCGGGATACTCCTCACGAAGACTAGACTCTCGTTCCCAAGTTGCTTCTTCCTCGGAATGGTGAGACCATTGAACTTTGAGGAACTTGGTAGTCTTGTTCCGGGTCTTTCTTTCGGCTTCATCCAAGACACGGATAGGATGCTCACGATAAGTAAGATCTTCCTGGAGATCCAGCTCTTCATGATTGACCCCATGGATAGGATCTTTGAAACACCGGCGAAGTTGGGATACATGGAACACATCATGCACATTGGGAAAGATGACCGGTAACTCCAACTTATAAGAAAGATCTCCTCGCTTGGCCAGAACGGTGAAGGGCCAACATAGCGAGGCGCCAATTTCCCTTTGATTCCGAAGCGGCGAACGCCACGAAGGGGAGAGACACGGAGATAAGCTTTATCACCAATTTCATAGTGAACCTCTTGATGATGCTTGTCATAGTAGCTCTTCTGCCTAGACTGAGCAATCTTCAGATTTTCTCTTATGATTCAACCTTCTCCTCAGCTTCATTGATGATATCTGGACCAAAGAGTGCCCTCTCTCCGGTCTCAGACCAATTTAGAGGAGTGCGGCATTTTCTTCCATAGAGAACCTCAAATGGAGCCATGCCCAGACTAGCTTGATAGCTATTGTTGTAGGAGAATCCGCGAAAGGGAGATACTTTTCCCAATCCTTACCGAAAGAGATTACACATGCCCTAAGCATGTCTTCCAAAACTTGGTTCACTCTCTCGGTCTGACCATCAGTTTGGGGATGGAAAGCGGTGCTGAAGTTAAGACGGGTTCCCATGGCATTTTGGAAACTAGTCCAAAACTTGGAGGTGAATAGGCTTCCACGATCAGAAATTATCTTCTTGGGAACGCCGTGAAGGACAACAATCCGGAAGCATACAGGTCTGCCAACTTGGCAGCTGTAATGTCAACACGAACTGGGAGGAAGTGAGCCACTTTTGATAGTCGATCAATGATGACCCAGATGGCATCATGTCCCTTTGGAGACTTCGGCAGACCAGTAATGAAATCCATACCAATTTCATCCCATTTCCACTCGGGAATAGCAATAGGGTGAAGAGTGCCGGCAGGCCTTTGATGTTCAGCCTTTACCCGTCGACAGTGTCGCATTCAGCAACATACTTGGCAATTTCTCGTTTCATACGAGTCCACCAGAATTGTGGTCGAAGGTCTTGGTACATTTTGGTACTACCGGGATGAATAGAGAGAGGAGATTCATGAGCTTCTTGGAGGATCAACTCCCTCAATTTTCGTTTCTTTGGCACTACCAAGCGGTCACCAAAATAAACAACTCCAGATTCATTGACAGAAAACATTTGGCCTTCCCGCTAGCAATGTTCTCCTTGATTTTCAGAATACCCTTGTCACGCTTCTGAGCATCCTTAATCTGGTCCACAAGAGTAGATTTGATCTCCAGATTTGCAAGGTAGCCGGAAGGAACAATTTCCAGGTTCAAACGGGCAAACTCTTCATAGAGGGCAGGTTGGGCCTCTTCAATCATCAGATTGTTGCAATAGGACTTCCGACTTAGCGCGTCAGCCACGACGTTTGCTTTGCCGGGTTGATAGTTCAGACTCACATTGTAGTCCGTGATTAACTCCAACCAACGCCTTTGCCTGAGATTTAAATCCGGCTGGGTGAAGAGGTACTTCAGACTCTTGTGATCCGAGAAGATCTCGCAACGGTTACCAAACAGGTATGGTCTCCATTGCTTCAAAGCATAGACCACTGCGGCAAGTTCTAGATCATGAGTTGGGTAGTTGTGCTCATGCGGCTTAATTGGCGAGAAGCATATGCACCACATGGCCATCTTGCATTAGCACACAGCCCAAGCCTTGTAGAGAGGCGTCACAGAAGACGACGAAATCCTTGCTGTGTCCGGCAGGACAAGCACAGGAGCGGAGTGAGCTTGGCTTTCAGTGTTTGAACTCTCTTCAGCTTCGGCCGACCATACAAACTTTTTATCCTTCTTGAGAAGGTCAGTCAGGCCTTGGCTATCTTGGAGAAACCTTCGATGAATCGGCGGTAGTAACCCGCCAATCCGAGAAAGCTTCGAATGTCCTTGACTGACATTGGAGTTTTCCAATCCAAATGGACTGAATCTTGTCAGGAATGACAGCCACACCATTGCGGATATCACATGACCAAGGAAGATGAGATTATCCAACCAAAACTCACACTTGGAGAACTTGGCATAGAGGCGGTGTTCTCGAAGTCTGTCAGAACCAAACGAAGATGTTCCTCATGCTCTTCATTGGTTTTGGAATAGATGAGGATGTCATCAATGTAAATGACGACAAACTTATCAAGATAATCCATGAAGATGGAGTTCATGAGCCTCATGAAAGTAGCTGGGCATTTGTGAGACCAAAGGACATGACGGTATACTCATATGAGCCATAACGAGTAACAAATGCCGTCTTTGGAATATCCTCCTTTCTGATTTTTATCTGATGGTAGCCTGACCTCAGATCCATCTTGGAGAATACCGTTGCACCAGCTAACTGATCCAACAGATCATTGATGCGAGGAATAGGATACTTGTTCTTGATTGTCACCGCATTCAACGGTCGATAGTCAGAGACTAGACGAGGCACGGTAGAATCCCTCTTCTTGACAAAGAGTACCGGACAACCCCAAGGTGAACTGCTAGGCTGGATGAACTCCTTAGCTAACAGCTGATCAATTTGCTCTTTCAACAGAGCCAACTCTTCCACCGGCATACGGTAGGGCTTCTTGGAAATTGGAGCGGTACCGGGAAGTAGATCTATGACAAACTCCACACTTCGGTCAGGAGGCATGCCAGGCAATTCTTCCGGGAACACATCCGGGAAGTCACACACCACGTGTATGTCCTGGATTTCAGGAGGGGATTCGCCTTCCATAAAGCAAAGGAGAATCTCAGGTGACGGGTACGACGGCGGACGGAGGTATTGATGTTGCAGGCCAATACTTCACAATGTCACCGGAAGGAGCGGTCACAGTAATGGTCTTGGCAGCACAGTCGAGATTAGCCTGGTATTTAGCTAGCCAGTTCATGCCCAGTATGACATCAATGCCTTTGGACTTCAGAGCTACCAAGGCATAAGGAAAAGACAAGGAACCTATATTAATCTGGACCTCAGGAGTAACACCATCGGTTTGCCATTTGGAACCAGGAGTGGAGATCACCAAGGTCGCTCATTTTCTCGAACGGTATTTTGTGGTCTTTTGCAAACGCTATGGATATGAATGAATGCGATGCTCCAGAGTCAAACAAAACTGTAGCTGTATTGCCGTTGATTCGTAACTCACCCATAAGAACGCCGGGGTCTCTTCAGCTTCTTCAGCAGAGACGTGGTTCAGGCGACCACGCACATAGGTCCAGCCTTGCCAGTTGGAGTGGCAGGGGCTCGTGCAGGAGTTATCGCGAGAGGTGCCTTCTGGGGGCACTCCCTGGAGTAGTGACCAGCCTGGCCACAGGTGTAGCAAGTGACTCCAGGTGGAGCAGGTAGCATAGGACGGTACCCACTTCCGCCTATCCCAAGTGTCGAAGTAGTGGGGCGCGGAGGAGGTGGCCTATATCCTGCTGCCCTCGGCATGAAGGGAGCACGAGGTACGGCGCTGTAGGGAACAAACACCCTGCGCTTCTTGCTCTCAGAACCCGAGGAACTCTGGTGGTCCCCATGTGCGGGCCTCTTGGAAGCTTCAAGTTCCTTTCTTCCTTGCTCAAGAGTGAAAGCCTGGTTGAACAGCTCCTGATAGGTCTGGAACCTGAAGGGCAATAGCTCATAGCGGAGCTGCGGATTCAGACCCTTGCGGAACAGCTCTTGCTTGTCAGCATCATTGGTCACGTCCCTTGGGGCGTAACGAGAGAGATGGTTGAACTCACGACCATAAGTGCGGAGGTCCATCCGTCCCTGTTGCAAATCCAGGAACTCCCTCCTCTTCAAGTCCATGATCGGCTGGGGAATGTACTCCGCACGGAAGGCAGTGCGGAAATCCCCAGGTGAAGACATGGTTGGCTGGAAACAAAGCCACATGGCTTTCCCACCAACAGCCAGCAGCACCAACCAAGAGATAGGTGGCAAAGTTGACTTGCTCCGCCAATGGACATGAGCGCGGAGAACTTGCGCTCCAAAGCACGAAGCCAATCATCAGCTTCCAGTGGCTCCTTAGCATCAGCAAAGGTGGGTGGCTGGAGCGCAGGAACTCAGTGAGAGTGTTGCACTCGTTCCTCCGTGCATTCTGCTGCACCAACTGTTCCAGCAAGCGCTCATTGCGCCCACGGTTCTCCTCAATGGCCATCAAGACCTCAGCCATCGAGGGTGGTGGCGGCAGATCATCCTCATCATCATTGTGGTTACCGCGACCACCACGGCCTCCACGACCTCCTCGAGCCATTCTGGAGATTTGACAATGACACGTTAGTATCTTTCTCCGAATGGTCGAACAATAGCATTAGCGTCTACTCAAGTACACAGACTAGGGACGATAATACTTTGCGAGAAGGAAAACAACAAGATAGAACTTGGGTCAAAGATCAGCATCATGTGCTACTAGTGAGAGTTAAGAAATCACAACTTAACACACTCTAGTTGACACAATCCGGGACCTTATGTTCAAGTCCGTGGGTTAAAACCCAAAGAAAGGATCAAAAGATTAACTCGGTAGAAACATCTGAGTTGATTTGGGATTGCAACGCAGCGGGAGCAACGTGACACATAACACTAAAGGTCGAACCCACCCCGTTTCTAATCATTTTGAAGTAACAGGTGAGAAGTAAAACCTTTAATCAAATCGAGGTAAGATTGCTCCGAGATTAGAGGGTAACCAGATAAGGAGTAAAAAGAATCCTAAGATGGTTTTCACAACTCATTTTTAGGTTAAAATATTTTCACAAACACTAGACTCAACATCGACCAGTAGAAGGGTTTCCTACAGGCAGTACTGCTCTGATACCAACTTGTGGCGCCCTGACCCGACTGTTATACAGTGATGCTGTGTGTCACCGGTTAAGCGATACAACCGGAGGTTACGGGTTTACCAATCCCCGGCCAAAACCTTTGGCAGGCGTTGCTCGGAATGGATCATCGGCAACACAACACCCCGATTGATGCCTTAACACAGGCACAACCCTCAATGCATAATAGAGAGATCAAGACTTGTGGAACAACTGGCACATCACAGACTCTACGACACAAATCATATAGTTCAACTCTTATAATAGAGAAAGATAGCAAATGACAACCAGAGGTCACAGACCCAACATTACATCAAGCGGAAGCGAATTAGGTTGTTCTAAACAACAAGATCCAAATATGGCCTAAGAGGCCTACAGATAAACATCACAACGCCAGCTGTTCCAGGATGTCCCAAGCTGCCACCTGGGAACCCCAGACTACTCGTCGACGTCCACAAAGAACCCACCTTCGAGGTCGGTGAAGTCCTCCTCTGAAACAAAACAAACGACGTTGAGTTCGACGAACTCGCAAGATTAAGAGCTAATATATGCTCGATGAGGCTTTCAAAGTTATAGGTTTTTTGCATAAAGCTGATTTTATTTATGAAAACATAACTCAAAGGCATCGACTATCAGAGTATTTTCAAAAGAGGTAAGAAGTAACTCTTTCTTTCATCACCTTTCTCATCATCAACCACTGTACCTGTTCATCAAAGGCACCTCCCCGAATCACCCTCGAGGAAGCTCACCTTGCATTTGTGAGTGGTACCTCTAGTACCCAGTTTTTAATCATTCCGTTAAAGTTATTCTATGATCTTACCTTCACTTCCCAAGTTCGTCCATAACCGCGGACACGGCTTTTCGAAAAGATTTAACCCTGCAGGGGTGTACAAATGTTTGCCACGCGTACCGTCCGGCCCATTACCTGATCATTAGCTCTCTTCCTTGGAAAGCCGGCTGGGTGGGAGCGGTGTCGACTTCTCCCTCGTTAAGGACTTTCCAGGATCATCAGTGAGGACGGAACAGGTTTGGTGTCTCCTCCAACCCCCCCGTGGCCACTCATTTTCCTAACACCACCATCCTCATCTCAGTTCAACCACCATCATCACGCACGCGCAAATGGAAGCCCGAACTAGAGGACCCTGGCTAGCCCCGCCCGAGTTATTTAGTCTATGAGGGTTCCTGCAAATGCATAGGCCTCACGCATGGTTGCACGCTCAGTCTTGGTTCAAGAGGTAAAGAACTCGCACCTAGGCGGCGAGAACGAGACAAAACACCACAACCACAGTGGCCTCTCATCCCCACCTTTAAGCATTTTATTATCCATCACCACATTTCTCCACCATCATTCTCCGTTCATCACCCGTTTCCAACATAAACCATCCACCATATAGCTATGCAATTAACTAAGCATGGCTAAGCAACAACATAGCATAGTAAGTATCTCGGCCAACAATACAAACCTATGGATATAGGAGGGAAACAGGTAAATGGCATAGGGAACTTAATGCAACTATAGGATACTCTAATCCAATCAAATTGACATTTGGAACCGCATGCAATATTATAGTGGAGAAAATATTTGCGGAAATATAGGATAAGACATGCTCAGAGGGGGATTACGCTTGCCTTGTTGACGGAGTAGTACGGATCGTCACAAGACGGGGGTGGCACTTCACCTCCTTGATCTACCGATGCACAAACAACACCGGAAAAACAATCAACACATGGCAATTGTGCAATGCATACAAGGATGATGATATGACATTTTAAATGCACCCTAGAAGATTTAAGCATGAACAACAAGTTAAATGGGGTCCCCGTTATATTTATTGCATTATTTGGAATAAACCCCATATTTTAACTTAGTGATTATAATTACTACTAGACCACATTACTGTAATTGTGATCAGAGATGCATGATGACGATGATTCTGGATTACTCATGTTTTTCTGAACATTTCGGTATATCGAACACCTTTTTCTGAGGTCCCGATAAAGAGTTATTAATTTTAGAAATTCCTCCTTTTAAATTATTTACCTTTTATTATTTTAATTCCAACGATAAAAGTTTTATTTGCTCGACTCCGCGAGAGAGCGATGGAACATGAAGGAATCAACGGGGGTTCGATAACTCTACAAGCGAGAGGGGGAGCGGGGACATGTACTATCGAAAGGGAAAGGAAAAAGGGAAATTGCAACAATTTTCTGCACAGGCCGGAATTTCCGGTCCAGAAGTGATCATGGGCCGGAGTTTCCGGTCCAGCAAAATCTCAGCCCATTTCGGCAGCCACTGGACGCGGGCCGGAGTCACACCGGAGTTGGGCCGGAGTTTCCGGTCCAACTGTCGAAACTGAAGAAACCGCAAAAGCACGGGGGCAGTGGCCACGGCGTCGGGAACTTCGGCGACGGCGCGGCGGCTACGGCACGGTGAGGTCGAGGGGAAGGGCACGGAGAGGTGCAGGGACTCACCCTCTACGCGGGGAAGTAGTCGGCGAGGCCGGGGCGAGCTCGACGTCGCCGGAATCGGGCGGCGGAGCGGCGGACGACCGCGGCAAGGAGGTGGACGGCGGCGGCGTTCTACGGCCTTCGGGCTTGATTCCCTTGGCGAGGACGGAGCTGGCGACGCGGCGGAGCCGCTGGGCTGCTCCGATTTGAACGGGGGCTCGTCAATCGGCGGCGACGGGCGCGGCGACCTCGGCGGCCATGGCGGCTCGTGGAGCTGGTGGGGGGAAAAGGAGATGGAGAGGAACGAGTGGATAGGGCAGCGTGGACTCGGGGAGCTCGTCTCCTTCGTAGGTGGGGCAGAGAGGAGGGCCAGTGGCGGCATGGCCATGGCGACGGGGTGCGGCCCGAGCAAGCTGCTCCTCGGTCGCTACAGGAGGAGGGAGATGACCGTTTTACCAATAGGTCCCTAGAACTTCTATTTCCATCACGGACAGGTCCTCCGATATTTACGAACGGGTCCTTTTCTGTTTTAATTTTAAAACCAGCAGCGGTATTTGAATGAAATCAGGTATTTAAACACTTCCAAAAATTCTGAGAAAATTTGGGGAGGCTCCCCATATTATGTAGAAGTACCCCAAATTTTGGTGTGGTCAAATAAAATGTTTTGTCAACATTTGCTCATAGGGTTGACTTATGGCATTTTGTTAAAGTTGATAATGTTGCCCCCTTTAATATTTTAGGGCAATTGCAAAATATTGTTTTGAACACTTGGAACTTCCTTGACAGATATAAGATGTCAAGAAAGTTTTGTTTTGCAACTTTGAGTGCCATCATTGTGTTGAAAATTTGTTGGGACAAGTTTTGCATTCTTGGTTTTCAACATTGCCAAGAATAAATTGTGTGTGGCTTAGCAATTTAAATGGATGCAATGATGCATGCATGCCATGATGCAAATGAGGACTCAAAAGTGAAAATTTGGTACTCAAATTTTGGGGCTGTTACAGTATGCAACTTCCAGACTATTTATTGATGACAGATCAATGTGCATACACACATATAGGTCCTCTCCGGTTTGACGTCGAAGGGTATAGAGGTGGACTACCCACTTTGCTCTACCGACCTGAGACATGGACCAAGGTCTCGTACCATTTTTCTCTCTTTGCATAACATTTCAAGATAATATGTTAAACTATTTATCGCGTGAAATTTCATATTTGGGTTTATGGATTAGATGAATTTGCAGGTGAGCAATGTAATCTTTATTGATACTCCTGTTGGGGTTGGGTTCTCATATGCCACTTCAGAGAAAGGTTCAAATCTAGTGACACCATGGCGGTAAAACAGTTAGTCATCTTTCTCAAAAAGGTTAGGACCCTTTATGTTCTAATAAAAAAATACTATTGAGGTTACATATTAGGCACTATATCAAACTACACTGTTACTCTTTAAACTTTGCTTTTCTGCTGGCTCATTTTTCGTCCACCTTATACGACCCATGATTTTTAAATTTAAATACTGAAACACTTGCAATAAATATGATTGTGTGCATACGATTGATGTAGAGACCATTAGTTTTGTTACCTTTTTCAAAAACCTCCAGGTTTTTTAGAGATGCTGACATGTTCTAAATTTCAACCAGGAAATAATTCATTGAAACATCCAAATCTATTCTTAGTGGGTGAATAATCTAAATGGTCTTGAGCTCTAATGATCAACTAATGAGATGATAAATAAATTATGCTTGGAAGCTACTACACCGTATTAGAGGGTGCTGCTTTAGGGATAAAATATGTTAACATGGAACCGTTGATCGATTAGAGGGTAACTTAGTCATAGGAGTTATGTAAATATATATCCATTGTAAGAGCCCAACCAATTCATACTGTCCAACTGAATAAAAAGTTCACCTTTAGGCTTTATTTGGAATGTGCTAATTGAATTTTTATATTAGAATTCCATCTGAAGTATTGTGAAATTTATGTTCCAAATAAGTTCTTAGTTAATTGCCTTATGGACTTGGTTGTTTTTCTCTCATTCGCAGACTAAGATAAACAAAGGTTAAGTAATACTTAGTTCATTTGTGACCATATTTAAATAAAACCAACAAATTAACTCTTTCTGTAAAAGGAGGGTAGTCCTGTGAGCTCTGCCACGCACTATTAGTAAATAACGAAGGACTGTAGTTTTATTTGGAGGTAATATTTAATCTACCTTAACTGAAACAACTTTTGTGTTTATTTTCGTAATCTTTTTTTGCATGTAGTGGTTAAATGAGCACCCCCACTTCCTCTCAAATGGATTATATGTTGGTGGTGAATCATATTGCGGTATAACCATACCCACTCTTGCGCTGGAAATAGAGATATCAAGTAAGAATCTTTAAGCTTGTAAATTAGGCTTGTCTCAATGCTCCTAGGTAGCTGCTTATTAACACTTGCCATGCATGACAGTAGACGATGCGAAAAGTTAATTAAAGAAACAATAGATGATTGTTATATTAAGTGGGATAGAGGCCGTGTGTAATTAAGTATCATTTTATACTAATATATTGCCATTTGTCAAAAAAGTAGTGGAGATACGGTTTTTGTCCCAGAGCGCAAGAATAATAACCGATGGAGCGATGTCGTGCGGCGCAAGTCTGCACATGTTTCTCAGTTGTAGCTATTGGCACGATAGATATAGATGAAAGATCAACATAGTCAAAAGAAACGACGTGTTGTGGAAGTTCACAAAATAGGCAGACATATGTAGCCTAACACAGGTATTCAATATTTTAGGTTAGTTTCATGTCTTTTGCTGGACCATTCAAATAATAAACAAAGTTTGCCATACAAAATAGACTTCATTATTTTGCTTACAAATATACTGATGTTTCCCCCCCCCCCCCCCCCCCCCCCACACACTTTAGTGCTCGAGTATGATATCACTCTGCAGCCTGCTGATCACTTCTTTGAGTATTTTGGAAAGCATGGGGGTTGATTTAGTTTAGTTGTTCATAACAAAATTAATGATGATTACTTCATTTACATGTCTATGTGTGTCACGGTTACACTAACACACATGAATATATGCTTACCATTTTCAGACAAAGAATCTAGTGAAGAACCGCTTCTTAATCTCAAGGTTGGTTGAAATTCATTTTTATATATTAATTTGTGTTAGTATCTGTGTATAAGCTTTCCAGATGAGTGGGGTGTCAACACCATGAAATAGTCGTTGAATGAATATTTCCTTCGAAATTACTCTTATTGATCTGTTGTGTTTGGTTATCTTATTAATTTTATAAACACACGGTCTAATTCAGCGGATCCGCTAACCAAACTTGCTTGACTCGCTCGAGGAGCGAACTACAATGGAAGTCCTTGCTGATGACAAACTCTAGTGTTGTTGTAGGACTTGCTAGCCGTCCACAAGCACTATGTGATACAGAATTATGAAAATATTTGCGAAAACAACGACCCTTAAGGTTATAAGTTTTATTAAAAATACGAAAATAAATAGGACTCTTGTTGGAATCTCTAGAAATATTTAATACACATACACTCAAGGAGAAACCTGTTTAATTTTTTTAGTTTATACTCTCTTCCTTTTGGTTTGCAAGGCTCATCTAGAAAATTCCAAATTTTAATTTTTTAAGATCAGCTTGCTTTGGAAATAGGAAAATGATTACAACCACATTAATTTTTGTCCAATTGTGGTTTGAAGATCCCTTGGCGAGAGAAGCCCTCAACTAAGGCCTCTCCTAGTGCGAAACGGCTTTGCCGTATCCAACGTTCTTCCACACGTCATCACGTAATTAAGAGACATCAACATACGTGGTCGGTCGTTTTCATCTTCTCCTCTATATTTGTTTCTTCTAGTCCATTCCATCAACAGTCCCAAGAGTTGATTACCCAAGCCGTGCTTGAGTAAGCTGGTTGAGGAAGGTCATTTATTCATTTTTCTTAGATTCAGTGACAAGATCTGTAGTCATAGAAGAGTCGGTTCTTCTCTCTTTTTCGTTAGAGGGTTCTACCTAAACGAACATCCTACATGGATATCTTAGAGACGGTCCACAATGTAGCATTTGGGACCGCCTAACGGCTAGAACCTATCTAAGGTAATACCACCTCGATGTACATGTCCTCTTATTGACCCGAGACTTACATATGCCTCGGGTTAGGAAACCTAGCTCCAAGCCTTATTAGGTCTCATGAGCGTGTGTGCCTCTCCACTTGAGTTTGATTCAAGTGGGAGTAATGATTAAATGCTCATGGGAGGCTATTTATAGGTTGGAGGTTCTTGATAAATGACCAATCCTACTCTTTAAAGAGAGAAAGTAGGATGAAGAACCCCTCCATCCGCGAATAAGTGTACTTCTACGTTTTGTGTTAATTCGAACTTATTAAAGTTTGACCAATTTTATAGAGAAAAGTGTCAACATTAATTTATTATACTAAATTGGTATCACTAAATTCTATGAAGTTAGTAAAAAATTAAAAGTTGACTTAGTACAAAAGGTAAATGTACAATTATTCGCAGACGGAGTGAGTATATCCTGGTCTATAAATTTACGTGGACTAGGAAAAACATATGGTGCATAGCATGTATCTTCCTATCACCATGATGCTAACTTTTGAGTTTAATAGAGCTCTCTCTATCCGGAAAAAATGTATCCGTCCCATCACACAATATGCTTAGTCATACTGTTCATTTTTTTTATCACTGAAGAAGAACGTTGCAGGGGTACTTTGCTGGCAATCCAAAGACCGATGACAAGTTTGACGCCCCAGGTAAAATCCAATTTTTCCATGGCATGGGATTGGTATCGGACGAACTATACCAGGTGATCCATCATCTCACCTAAGTACTAAATAGTAGTAGAAGCTGCTGCTGCAGTACTATATTATTTCAGTTGAAATTTTCACAAGTTGTATCACATACTCAGAATGCCAAGAAATTTTACCCGCAGATTGCCGTGGAAAACTGCAGAGGAAACTACGGTGATCCACCCAATGCTCTATGTGCGAAGTCCGTCCAAGATATCGACGATGTAAGTTTTAGAGAAAAATAACTAGTAACTAGTTATAATAAGACCATTCAATAGGAGACATCCATGTTTGAAATTGAATGTGTATTTTTTTCACGAATATTTTAAAAAATATTAATTTCTACTAACAAAATGAACAAATAGTGCACAAAAGATATCAACTGGTCCCACGTCCTGGAGCCCTCATGCGAGAAGATATGGAGCCCCGGGATTCAGCAAGCGGCCGCGAGAAATAGAACAAGTGGCCTCACAGTGCAGTACTCCGATGGCGCTGATCCCCTGGTTCCCTTCAAGTGCAGAGTTGAGTGCCAGAGAATGAATGCATCCATTTACCACGCATTCCATTGATGTCCCCTAATTTTACACTTCATCCTCGCTCACTAGTGAACTAATTTTTTCGCAGAGCAGTACCCTCGAGCTAGTTTACATTTGGGCAAATGATGAAACAGTAAGGAAGAGTCTCGGCGTTCGCAAGGTACTAGTTCTACTTCTGGGGTCTTTTACGGTGCAAATTACTAGTCCTTTGGACTATTAGTAATTAGCCATATCCACCGTTGATTATTTTGGGGTAGTTTAGGCAACTCGGGTTTCTTTTTAACTTTAATTATTGTAGGGGTGGTAATAGAATGTACTCCATTCATTCCAGCCGCAGCGATTAAGAGGAAACAAAGCCCGGTACGTCAAAAAAATAAAAAGGAAACCGAGGCCGGCCGTTGCTCTCGACACGCCGCCGCCATAGCTGGCCTTCTTTGGCGCCGTCGTGAGGTCCCTGGCCGTCGTAGACTGGATACAGATAGCAATGCTATTCCACACAGCCCGCCGTACCTGGCGTTCGTTGCCGCCATCGTCGACTGGACAGACCAATCGCTCACGCACGCGCTGCCACCGTCGCTGGCGTTCCATGGCATCCTCGTCGACTGAAGACAGACTGCCGGTGCTATCGCACGCCACCCGTCGCCCTTGCACGCTCCCCCGTCATAGCTGGCGTTCGTTGCCGTCGTCGACAGGACACAGGTCGTCGCTCTTGCACGCGCCGCCGCCGTCGCTGGCGTTCCTTGGCGTCGTCGCCGACTGGAGACAGATCGCCAGAGCCATCGCCCATGCACGTGCCCGTCATAGCTGGAGAGCCAGTTGTTCGTTGCCGTTGTCGACAGGACCCAGCCCGTCACTCTCGCACGCGCCGCCGCCATCGCTGGCATTCCTTGGCGTCGTGGTCTACTGGACAGATCAGTCCTATTGCACGAGGCTCGTCGCCCTCGCCGTCGGTCGCGTTCGTTGGCGCCGCTGTCGACAGCAGAAAGCTCGCCGGGTGGACAAATTTCGATCTCGTGAAAAAGCCCTACTGGATGTGGAAATTATTTTGCGGGACGTGTTTTTCTCATCTTCCTATTTTAGCATTGGGTGAAAAAATACTGCTAGGTTGGTTGACAAGTATTGATCAACTTCAACCATTGGATCCCGAGGCTTGGACGGTTGTTGTTTGTCTGTCCGTACCGTAAAAGAGCCCTCTACTTCTACATCACTACTCTAATGAAAAATTTGGTGGGTCTAGTTGTGCATGAACGTTGTCCACTACAGGGAACAAAGGGCGAATGGATAAGATGTGACCACAGCAGACCGTACATTTACGATATCACAAGTACAGTAGAGACTCATTTGATGCTAGCCAGAGAAGGATATCCAGCGCTGATATACAGGTAACTAGCCAACTGAAAGCAAATTAACCTAAAACTGCTCTGAGGGATCAGAGTGGATTCATATTGCAATCTAATCTAAAATTATGAAAATATGATATCATTGATGTTGCAGCGGCGACCATGATAGTGGGTTTTCCTTCGTCGGAACACAAGCATGGATAAGATCTCTTAACCTGTCTATCACAAATGATTGGAGACCATGGCATGTTGATGGCCAAGTTGCAGGGTAAGTTGTTATATGCCTGCTGAAAGTTCTTTCTTCAGAAATCCAATTCACTATCCAGTTAATTGATCTAATATATTTTTCTTCACCATACCACAAGAAAACGACATTTTGGATCAAGGATTTGGATTTCGGTTTTGCAAATTTACCGGTTCTGAGCGAAATGGCCGAAATTCGGAAATTTCGGTGAAATTCCGGACGAAAAGGAAGAAGCAACATTTGGAACTTAGAACAAAAACTGACCGAAATTTGACCAAAAATTGAATTTTCGAGCAAATTTTAACAAAACTTTAATTATTTAATTTTATTTTACCAAAATTTAGAAGATTTCGTCCGGTAAATACTTTTACCGGTCCTGACCGAAATGGCCGAATTTTGGTGGAATTTCGGTTTTCTCGGGCGAAATCCAAATCCCTGTTTTGGATGCTCATGAAACCACTTCAGATTTGTTTTGAAGTTTCCGAACAATATTTTGGAGCACATATCTATATGCATATGAAAACTTTCAGTTTAGTTGACGTCGTCAGGTTAGCGTTTCTTATCTTACATTGCTTCTATTAATTATTTTTCCAGATTCACAAGAAGTTTCTCAAGTAACCTAACATACGCAACTGTGAAGGTAAGTCCGTTATATACTTTTCATTATTTCCTATTCCATAAGACCATAACTTAACCAAATTAGGATGAACTCTGCCACCCATGTCAATGAGTCAATTACGCTTAGTTTAATCTTGTGGAATACCATGTAGGGTGCTGGGCATACTGCGCCAGAGTACAAGCCCAAGGAGTGCCTTGCTATGTTTGTAAGATGGATTTCGGGCGACCTTCTATGAAAGATGATATTAAATTGGATGACGAGTGAGAGTCAATACAGTACGATCAAGTATGGATAAGCTTTTTGTTGCTTGTAATAAATCTGTGGAACTAATAAGGTTATGTTGGCTTGCTTCGATGTACACCAGTTGCATAATTTGCACAAGTTATGTTGTGCTGCTTATTATTTTCAAGCTGTACCTAAAATGAGTTAGAGACAAACAAACCGTCCCTAAGAGCCGTGCCCGTTCCCCTCTCTTGTGCTACTGTTTGAGAGAGGCGAAAAGGGGTTCCTCCTCGTTTCCTTCCTCCGCGGACGGCCGGAGCGGCGATCTCTACCCTCTCCGGCAGCTTCGGCGGCTGGGGAGTGGGGGGATCTCGTTTCCGTGCCGGACGTGTGTAGATAGTAGGGTAGTCGTTTCCGGCAGCGTGGCCAAGGAGGAGGTGGCGGCGTTGCTTTGGAATAAAGGTGCTGGAGTTCTTCCTCCTCCCCGGAGACGCTTCTTTGGGCGGATCTGGCGAGCTTCCAGTGGTGCGTGCTCCCAGATCTTTCGATTTGGTGGGCGTGTGTGCTCCTGGTGCGGTCTTCGCAGCGGAGGTGTCGGCCGGCCGGTGGAGATTTTGTCCCTCGACCTCGTCTTCGCCATGGTGAGTTTGCTTCTGGCCTCGCTATGGGGGTGCTGGGGGTGGTGCCGACCTGCTGGTGGCTGCTGTTGCTGGTGTTGGTTGGTGCATGTACAGAAGCGTTCTTTCAGAGGTGCTGGTGGTGCCTGCTTGAGGAAGTGGATGGTCGGAGAGGGATCTGGCCGCCTCTTTGCGAGGTGTGGAGCTGCTGAGCCCAGATCCGGAGCAGGGCGAACTCGGCACAGGTCGCCGGCCGACGTGTGTTTATTGTTCCTCAGATCCAACTCTTTGGGGTTGGTGGTTGCTGCGGCTCAAGATTGCCTCTTGGCTAGGGGCTCTTTCTGCTCTATGGTGCGGCTCCGATGGCGTGGTTGTTCTTGCCGATGCTGGATGTGTTCGTCCGGGAGCCGTGAGGTTGAAGATGGACCAGGCGTTTCAGTGTTTGAGGTCCTTTCTGTGTTTGGTTGGATGCTGGTTCACCATCTGTATCCTCTTTCGTTGTACTCGTATTTGTGTGCGTTCCAATCTTGTATTTTCCTTGCTTATGTATGAATACTAGTACAATATTCAAAAAAAAAAAAAGAGTTAGAGACATGCATATTTCTTTGCTGGGTGAATCGAGTTTAATGCGAACAAATTCCGTTGTTCATCACATTGGAATGCACACACGGCCAAAAAAATATACGAGAGTACGCGACTATGTATCGTATTTTATAAAAGGAGTAGAATGTTGTTGCGAGCTTATCATCTAAGCACCATTATATGGTTACTACGTGTTCCTGCTGCAACACGCGTGGTATCATCTAGTTTTTTTTAGACTAAATGGCACTTTTTTTAGACTCATTTTCTTTGTGGGCTTGAGCACGTAGGTGCACAGTAGCTCTATGGGCCTTGAACAAGTGCACGGTCGAATTTGCGGTGGATCATGCCGACTCTGCAAGTTTGACCCATGAAGTAAACACCGAAAGGGCCGCAGCGTGGAAGCAAGCAAATCTGCTTCGCATCGGAGCGAAACGCAGAGGCACCGAACTAGGGTTTCCAGGCCCCCACCGTCATCGCCTATATATAACCGCACCTGGTATCCAAGTCTCCTCGTCTCGCATCCGCCGCCTACGGTGTTCTCTCGCTCCCTTGTATTTTTCTGCTTCTCGATTTACTCCCCTCTATTTCTCATCTCCTCGAGTATCCAGATCTGTGCATTAGACGATGATGATCTATTCAACTTACCATCAAACTCTGAATCAATCATGTCGATTCCTCAAGTTTTCGTGAGTCTAATCCGATCTGATCTGCTCCAATCTCGTTTGGTCTTTTTTCTTATTCTCTTCTACTTGTTTCGATTCGATCTGGTAATTATTTGGAGGCAATAAATTAGAGTCTCTGGTGCGCTTCTTAATAGCGTAATTCAGCGCTGTACGTTGCCGAGAGGAATTTTGGGCTAAGATTCTGGCACGAGCTGTTCTTTGATATGGCTTGTGCATTCAATCTGTCCATACACATCCTTGATAGATCAACTTACACCTTGTTTTTTTTCTTTTTCCTATTTTTTGCTGTTCTATTGATTTTTGCTGCTGTCTGATTTTGTTAATGGGGGCAGATATTCGAATACATTTTCTTTCGCCACTGCCGGTTATAACCTCAACTCGATGACTTCGTTGCAACGACCCCATTATCGCTACACATGTAAATTCATGATCTGGTCTCATTAAGTGATGATTATTATTGGAAAAGGACAAACATAAACCATGTTTGATGTATGTATCGGTTCCACACGCTACAACTAAACCATGGCCATTCCAAAATCTTACGCAATCTGTGTTGAATCGGCGGCTGTTCTGAGTATTGAACAGTGTTGTACCATTGTGTTTATATAACTCATCGATGAGCCGTCAACGTTAAGATCAAAGTAAACATTCATGAAAGTTGCGTGGTTAGATTAATTTCTGTAGCTTCACCTGTCTTGAATGGGACATGATGCTTTTTAGTTTTAAAGCTTAATTAAACCAGGATAATTTAAGATCTTGGTTCAGGATGAGGATAACATGACCTGAATTAGAACTGCAATTTTTCTTTAGAAATCTAAGCATATTTTTGAGATATGAAACAAAATGCTGCGTTTAAATTCTGAAGGCCATTTGATGTTCCTGCTTGCTGTCTTCATCTATCTACTGGATGCAGAATGGTGCTTAATCTTCCAAATCTTCTAATCTAAACACCTGATTCAATGTACTAAAAAAATTGGGTACCACAAAAATTGTCTCCTAAACCAAATTTAGGAAGGTCCTGCGTTCTGCATCTGATCAGCCAGGCCTAGCAATTCTCCATTGTACCACGATCCAGCAGATATTTGAATTTGTTTTTGCATAGCGGATTCCGTTAGTGAATAAGTCTGATCCGATAGTGCAGTAATGCTTTTCCTTGTGTTCCCTGTTAGCACAGACAGTTTCTTTGGTTTGCATCAAAAGAACACAAGATGAAGGCCCAGGGTCAGTTTAGCCCTGAAAACATGAAAACAACTTTATTCTTCTCGTTCAAAAGGCAGCAAAAGTAGCCAGATAACGTTTTCTGTTTAGTGCCTGTTCACGCTAACCGCTTTGGCGATTGGCGATTTCTAGGGTTTCGGGGCTTCTTCTGGTGCGGCGGCGATCTGATCGACGTTGCATCCTACTTTTCTGCCCGTCTCCGCTCCCGCGTCTCCCCCGTCTCCATTGGTGCTCCCTCGACCTCGGTTTCTCGCGCTCGTTCGGGTGATCCAGGGGCAAACTAGCTTTGCTGCCCACCCTTGGCGGGCTGTGAGAGCTGCGTCGTGGTTGTGTGCGGATGGCGGGCGAGCAGAACGCGAAGGAGAAGGGCGTGGTGATGACGGGTGGGGGATCTAGTCTGGATCCCCAGATCGCGAAGGGGTTGGATCCAACAAGGGGAGAGAAGGCTAGTGTGCATGATCCAGACTTGAGCGCCGGCGACGGTGTGACAGCAATGTTAGGACGCCTCAATCTCACCTCGAAGGAGTCCAAGAAGTTTGTCCTCGATGATTCCGTGGAGGGGATGATCAATGGCCCGGAGTGGGCGCTAGTGGGGAAGGTTCTTGCGCCAAACACCCTGCATATTGATACGATGAAGGCTGCTCTTCGTCCTGCATGGGGAAATCCTAAAGGGTTGATGATGAGGCCAATGGGACCGAACATGTTCCTCGCTGAGTTTGATTCGAAAGCTGATATGAATAGGATCATGAATGGATCACCCTGTCGTGGGGAGAAGTGCTGTTTTGCTCAAGGTGTTCGACCCGAGGGTGAGGCCTGCCGATATTGTCTTCGACAAATTGTTGCTGTGGGTTAGGATCTATGACCTACCCTTTATTCTGATGAATTCAGAAAGAGGTGGCCCTCTTGCTGGTATGATCGGCAAGGTGGAAAGGATGGAAGTGGATGAGAAAGGGCGAGCATGGGGAGATTATCTCCGTGTTCGAATTAATGTGGATATTACTGAGCCATTCATGAGATGTGTGGCAGTGGAGTCTTCGAGTTTGAAGCGTACGGTTTATTACGAAGTGAAGTATGAGAAGCTCCCCATGTTCTGTTTCTCGTGTGGGTTCCTGGGGCACTCCTCGGTGGCGTGCCCAACACCCGCAGTAAGAGATGCAGATGGCAAGCTACCCTGGGATGGTGACAGGGTTGCTGTTCCTGATCCGTGGAAGAAAGAGCACCGGTCGGCGTCAGGTCATTCCAACTCGGGCCAAGGCTCCAGTAACCAGCCGGCGAGCAAAGGCAAGAAACAACAGGAGGTTACCCCCCGGTGAATCCCTGGAAACCAGGAGGGGGAAGCCTAATGCGGCTGGCGGGCGCCGTCGGACGGTGCTGAAGGTGGCAAGATCACCGGGACGAAACGCAAGCAAGTCTATAAAATCAAAACCCCGGTTCTGGCCATCACTGATTTCCCAGCTAATAGGGGAGATGATGAACGTGTAAATGAACTGAACCACCACGATGCTGGCAACTTGAAAGAGGGAGGTGGAGAACAGCGGAGTGGTGACTCAAACAAGAAACAGAAGAACTCAGAGAATGGGACATCATCACGATCGGCGGATCTGGCGGAGGCTGTTAACCAGCCCCGCCGTTCGCAATGAGTATTGCAGGATGGAACTGTCGAGGGCTTGGGTCGGACTCGACAGTTGGGGAGCTACGGTGGCTCACTAAAAAATTCCGACCTGCGTTCCTTTTTCTCTCGGAAACGAAGATGAAGGACAAACGTGCCCAGAACTTCATGTGGTCTCTTGGCTACACTAACAGTCTGGGAGTGAGTAGTGATGGCCAGAGCGGTGGCCTTGTTCTGTTTTGGAGGCAGCCGTACTCAGTTTCGCTTAAAGGATCGAATGCAAACTGTATTGATGTGATCGTAACAGCGGAATCAGGAGTGTCATGGCGTGTGTCCTTTGTGTACGGAGAACCTCGGCGTGAAAAAAGACATGAGTTTTGGTCTCTGTTGAGAAATTTGAGTACCCAATGGACAGGTCCATGGATCTGTTGTGGGGATTTCAACGAGGTTCTCAGTCAAGATGAGCATTTTGGCTCTAGCAGTCGTTCAGACAGCCAAATGAGAATGTTTAAGGAGTGTCTGGATGATTGTGGTTTGTCCGACATGGGTTACTCCGGCCCCATGTTCACTTGGACTAACAAACAGGAGGCGGACAACAATGTTCGTGTGCGGCTCGACCGCGCTGTGGCGAATGGTGCGTTTATGCAACTCTTTGATGATTTCAGTGTTGAGAACGTTATTACCACAACCTCAGATCATTACGCCCTCTTTATTGATCTGAAGAAGAGCTCTGATGAAAGATGCCACCAGCCGGTGAAGATGGGTTTTAAATACGAGGCGGCCTGGATCAGGTCACCGGAGTACAAACCAATGCTGGAACGAGCCTGGAGTGACAGTTCAGTGGGTACTATGACGCTGCAGAATACTTGGGCTAAATTGCAGCGAGTGAGCACCTCCTTGGCACAATGGAGTAAGGATTCTTTTGGCTCGGTCCGAAAGGAGATTGGGAGGCTGGAGAGGCGTTTGAAATACCTGCGCTTGGCGCCATGGGGCACCGGAGATGATGAGATCAAGGACATCGAACGGAACCTTTGTGAGATGTTCGAGAGGGAAGAGATCATGGCGCGCCAGCGATCCCGTGTTGTGGCTGAAGGAAGGAGACCGGAATACGTCTTTCTTCCACGCTAGAGCATCTGCACGCCGACGCACAAATAAGATCAAATCGTTGGTAAGGGCAGATGGCTCTAAATGTTCAGAAATCTCTGAGATCAAGGAAATGGTTGAGAATTTCTATAATGGCTTGTTCTCGTCCGAGCCATGTAGTGCCACTGACTTGGTCCTTGATGCTATCAAGGGGAAAGTGAGTGATGATATGAATGCCGATCTGTGCCTACCATACTCGAATGATGAGATCAAGACCGCTCTGTTTCAAATGGGTCCGACTAAAGCACCGGGACCCGATGGTTTTCCCGCGTTGTTTTACCAAACACATTGGGATTTCTTTAGTGGAGAGATATGCACTGCAGTGAGAGACTTTTTGGAGGGGAAGTCCATTCCGGAGGGCCTGTGTGACTCGGTTATCGTCCTGATCCCCAAGGTGAATAACCCAGATAATCTTAAGAATTTCCGCCCAATTAGTCTCTGTAATGTGCTCTATAAGATAGCGTCAAAGGTGTTGGCTAATCGATTGAAACACTTACTCCCTGATATAATCTCGGAACATCAGAGTGCTTTTGTTCCCGGCAGATTGATTACCGACAACGCTTTGATTGCTTATGAGTGTCTTCATACTATTAGAAGACAAAGAGTGAAGAAACCTTTTTTTGCCCTTAAGATCGACATGATGAAAGCATATGATAGGGTAGAATGGAGCTATCTTCATGGCTGCCTCGTGAAGCTGGGGTTTGCTGTTCCATGGATTAACTCTGTTATGAGGTGTGTCACCCGTGTTCGCTATGCCGTCAAAGTAAATGGAGATCTGACGCAGCCGGTGATCCCTACCAGAGGTATACGCCAAGGCGACCCAATTAGCCCATATCTATTTCTTTTGTACACAGAAGGGCTTTCCTGTCTTCTGAAACAGAAGGAGGATGCGGGTCAGCTTCTGGGCATCCGCAATGGACGTCAGGGTCCTCCTATATCACACTTATTATTTGCGGATGATAGTGTGTTCTTCGCCAAAAGTGATCATCGTAGCGTAGAGGCTCTGGTCTCAACACTGCAAATCTATTGTGATGGCACTGGACAAAAGATTAACCATGAAAAGTCCACAATCTTCTTTGGCAGTCATTGCGAGGTACCGCTGAAGGAGGCTGTGATGAATCAGGTTGGTGTGCGCAACGAGGCGCTGCAAGATACCTACCTTGGCATGCCCACTCATGTGGGTCGATCGCCTGTTGATTGCTTTCAGTTCCTAGCTGATCGGGCGTGGAAACGGATGAACATGTGCTCGGGTCGTCCGCTGTCAAGATGTGGTAAAGAGGTGTTTCTGAAGGCCATAATTCAAGCTATCCCCACGTTCATCACGAGCTGCTTTCAGCTCCCAGTGGCTACCTGTACTTCTTTCAGGAGATCGGTGGCGGATTTCTGGTGGGGTTTCGAAGATGGTCACAAGAAAATGCACTGGAGATCATGGGAGTGGCTGTCTACACCGAAATTCTTGGGTGGGATGGGCTTCCGTGATTTGGTGCTGTTCAACAAAGCAATGCTGGGCCGTCAGTGTTGGAGATTGTTGACTGAACCAGGCTCTTTGTGTGCGCGTGTGTTGAAGGGTCGCTATTTCCCAAACTGCAGCTTCTGGGATGCTCCAATTCCAAGAACCTCCTCATACACCTGGCGCAGTATTTGTTTTGGCAAAGAATTGGTACAGCAAGGAGTCCGATGGGGCATAGGTGATGGTATGAAAACAAATATCTTGACTGACAACTGGATTCCGGGTGTTGGACCTGACAGGGTTCAGACGATTGCTCCACTACCTCCTAATGCCAAGGTCAGTTTCTTGATTGATGATGTGACCGGTACCTGGGACGTCCAAACTGTAAGGAGCTTGTTTGACAGCCCCACCTCGGACAAGATCCTTCAAATTCCGCTGAGTAGCAGGATTGGTGAAGATTTCCCTTCTTGGCCGTTTGCTCAGTTCGGAGAATATACTGTACGCTCTGCGTACAACCTGTGCAGATCACAGGAGTTTGTGTCGCGGCGAAGTGTGAATCATCGAGGACTGCCGTGTTACACTGAAGATGATGAGAAGGTGTGGAAGAAACTCTGGGCCATAAAAGCCCCAGGCAAGATGAAAATCACGCTCTGGCGTTTTGCCCACGACTGTCTACCTAGTGGCTTCCAACTTCGGCATCGACAAATTCCTGCCTCAGATGCTTGCAACTTCTGCAACAGAGTTGAACGGGTTGAACATGCAATCTTGTTCTGCCCATATGCTGTGGAGGTTTGGCGTGCTGTGAAGAGGTATTTCCCAGTTCATCTCCTACGGAAACACTTCAGCACTCCGAAGACCTGGGTCCTGGATATCATTGCAAGATCGAATGACCGTGATTCGGTTGTTGTGGCTGTTACGGTGTGGCATATTTGGGAGGCGCGTAATGCCGTCCGCAATGATGAGAAAAGAAAGCACCCGAACAGTCTTGCTGAGCAGATCAAGGCATATATTGATTTGATCTTGCTGCATTTATTCAAGCCCCCGACCAACCAAAGACGTGAGACTTCATCTACTTCACCAACGTGGTCTCCGCCGCCGGAAGGTACGGTTATCGTTAATGTTGATGCAGCTTTGTTCTCTTCGACGTCAAGAATGGGAGTAGGGATCGTGATCAGGGACCACAGTGGAAAATTTCTTGCTGCTTGCAGTGAGTTGCTTAATGAGGTCACGATTCCGGAGGTTGCCGAAGCACTTGCTTTAAGAAGTGCAGTCATACTCTCTCTGGACGAAGGATGGGACAAGATCATCTTTGTGTCTGACTGCCTTTCGGTCATCCAGCGTCTCCATGCCGGCGCGAGGGATAGATCGCTGATTGGAGTGGTGATCGAGGACATTAAGAAGCTCGCCACCTCCATATCTTCAGTGTCTTTTAGACATGTTAAACGTCTTTGTAATAATTCAGCTCATACTATGGCTCGTAGGGCTGAGACTTCTGGTAGTGTTTTCTTCCGTACTGTTGCTCCGGATTGCATCCGTGACAAACCGTGTATTGATTTCATTTGATCAATAAAGTGTTATAAATCTCAACAAAAAAAAAAGGGTCAGTTTAACCCCAAAAACCTCTCGTCACTGCGGGGAGGCGGCGGATATACGACGGGAACGACGGCGGAGCGGAGAGGTGGGCGGAATCGTGGAGGAAGAAGAGATGGTTCCGGTCGAATTGAGGGAAAAAATGCGTGGGTCCGCTATTCTAGGGTCGACGTGGCGGACGCGTCCGGGCCGCACCAAACCCTACCCACATATGGGCTGGTTTTGGGATTTGCCGGATCGCCCGGTCGTTTGGGCTAGGTTTGGGGGCCTCGCTTGGGTCGTGTATTTCAGCCCAAACGCTGTCCGGGCGGACCGCCCGGTCGTTTGGGATAGGTTTCGGGGCCATGGTTGGAGATGCTCTTACCAGGGCCAATTGACCACTTGAAGAATGTGAATTAGCAGCCCAGTGAAGAATATATTTGGACAATGATTGTGAACAAATAAACTTTAGAAGATATAAGGAATAAGACAATGAGTGTATATTTGGCCAAATAGACAGATGACAATGAGCGGTATATTTAAATTTATAGTTCTCAAAGATTAAAAAAAAAATATTTGGCACAAGACATGACTACCTGTGGATGCTTGCCTGTCTTGCGAATAAAATACCAAATGCAAAGAAAGCTGAGGGTTGGAAAAAACCACCAGGGGGAAGAGATCAATGTGGACGCTGCTTATGACCTGTATTCAGGTAGAGGAGCAACAGGGGTAATTATCCGTGACTTTACGGGACAGTGCATGGCAGCCTCACAAAATGTCCTGCCACATGTTGATGCTCCGATGGCTAAAGCGTATGCCTTCAGAGATGGTTTGACTCTGGCCCAACACATTGGTAGTGACCATTTTATTATCCAAACAGATTGTGTGCAGGTTGTAGAAACTATGAATGATGGAGGTTTCTCGGCAACGGCTGTGGCGGTGATTTATGATGATTATCAGATGCTATGGAGTGGTTTTGATAATGTGTCAGTCAAATATTGTAATAGGGAAGCTAATCAAGTAGCTCACGAGCTTTCTAGGGATGCTTATAATTCTTCTAGTTCTTGTATTTGGGTCGATGAACCCCCTAGTTTTATTCTTGGCAAGCTGGTAAACGATGTAACCGTGTTATCTGATCAATAAAGCATGCCACATGGCTTTCCCCGCAAAAAAAAAGTATGCTTCGTCGGCTGATGGTTGGTTTCTCCGAAGAAAAGTGGTTGCCTGGACAAATGGAAAAAGCAAGAAATATATGATTAGCAATAGAAAGAGTATGTAACAATGCCCATGAATAATATATCCTTAATGTGATTCGTTGTGGGCATAAGAAATAATTAACTTTGCCATAGTAAGTTGCATTGCTGATTCGTTGTATCTGCATCTATTTACTGCAATCTCTCCAAGGTCTTAGATTCCGTTTTTTGGACAAACCACGTTAAGTCCATATATGTCAAACCACTTAGCACTTCATCTCAATTTTGTTCTTGAGACCACCATCCACTACGTCCCACATAAGTTTCTACTGTGAAAATAGCATCATTTCACAGCCAAATCTCCTTCGTGCCACGGTACCCAATGTTCATGTACAATCTTTAAACCTTTAGCATCAATGAATCAGTTCAATACAAGTAAGAACTCAACTAATCAAATTGAAACGTACTAAATAGGTATAGTTATATGACTTATGAACACATTTACTGTCAATTTATTTTCTGTGCGAAGACCCTTAAGCCGTCACCATGATGAGTGATAACATGAAAACCACAGTCGTCCTGCAGCGTCACCATAATGAGCAACAACACGAGCACCACATCTTTGAACCCTGTGAACGAGATACAGATCTGCCATGCTAGGAGAGCACGACGGTAAGCGCCTGCACCTGGATGGGTGTGGGATGCACGATGGGGTCCTCCTTCTTGCACCTTCACTCGAAGAAGTAGAACATCTTGGAGTTGCAATGCTATTCTAAAAATTCAGTTTGAAAAATTGTTCACACAACGATGTATCGAACAACTATTAAAAATTTGGCGCATAATCATAGCAAATTCGCGTTGAAACACCACAAATCTCACTCACGCGCGCACCTGGTGACGTGGGTGCTGGGGACGTGGTAGCATTTGGCGTGGTGGTCGAGGTGGCCGATGCCCTCGGGGAGCCTTGACAGCGTGACCCGCCACTTTATAAGCTCCCCACGCGCCACATCATCTAGCTTCCTGGCATCAACCCCGCCGCTCCGCCCCGACTCATTGGGGAGCAAATTGAATGCGAGGATGAGCTGCACCACTTGAGCTGTTGGAAGTTGGTGTCC
This sequence comes from Poa pratensis, assembly GCA_947311845.1. Classification (NCBI taxonomy): domain Eukaryota; kingdom Viridiplantae; phylum Streptophyta; class Magnoliopsida; order Poales; family Poaceae; genus Poa; species Poa pratensis. The sequence goes on from CAMZMU010000047.1 coordinate 40,198,479, forward strand.
CGCGCTAGTTGGAGCCCGTATGCGGCGCCGGCGGGGAGAAAGACGACGACGAGAAGGAGGTGGGAGGGGAAAGCATGAGGTCAATGGCTCGTCGCCATTGGAGCGATGGTGCAAGACGGTTTCATGGGGATTTGGTGGAAAGTGGGATCGAGTCACGAACGTGTGGAACCAATTTTTGGGACGGTTTAGGTAGTTGAACTTATGTTGTCTTCGGTGCGGGAGGAAAGAAGGGTACGACGTACCATGGGTTGATTTTCTTAATCTAGAGGGACTAAAGTGCAAAAGTGGATGACTTACCACAAGTGGTGTCTAAGGTGTATTAGTTTTTTGAAAATCCAACCAAATGATCTTTGACCAAGAGTTTAGATAATATTATTAGCATTTACAATATCAAATCGGTATCATTAGATTCATTATGAAATATATATTTACATATTTATTTTCTTAGTATTTCAAATGTTGATTGTTTCTTCTATAATTATTATGGTCAAAGATAGTCAAATTTGACTTAAAAAAACTAATACAGCTTATAACAAGAAGCTAGTAAAGATTCTTCACTACCTCACTTTCTAGTGTCTCACTGGTAACTAGCTAGTTTGTATGAAAACAGGATAACCCTAAAAAAAATATAGCAAAACACAGATTTGACGAGTGAATCGGAATCGAGGAGCATGCCATCTGCGGTCACCGTACGCGCCGACTCGTCGCCCAAATACTTTCAAAGGATTTTGTTCGAAAGGGATTTGAATGCAGGTAGAGCATATACGTTATGATCAAATTCAGGTGGCCGGTTGGCCTATATATAGACCACTAAACCAGTCTCTCACATAGCCGATTAAACCGACATATAGCAGCACGTACACACCGGCTTAAACACACAGACCCACATATAACTGTTGGCCATTCTTCCGTCTCTACGCCACTCCATATTTGGCAAGTAGGGCGGCAAAGGCCGGCCGGGATCTCTGCGTCCAATGGCAAAACCGTGTACATGCATCACTCCACTACACGAAGCTAGCAACCTGAACTCCAGCAGTGCGTTGTGCACCGGCCACGCCTGCTGCCACTATATAATGCTGCCTTGTTCTGAAACTCAAACCACAACAAGTTCCACCACACTTGCTACTACACAGTATACACTCATAAACAGCTTCAAACGACGTTCAATGGAGGTAGTCGGCTTCAACAAGGCGGGCTCGCCGGAGGAGGCCCCGACGAGGCGGGCGCAGCAGTACCACGAGTGCAGCTTCTGCAAGAGGGGTTTCACCAACGCGCAGGCGCTCGGCGGCCACATGAACATCCACCGCAAGGAGCGCGGCGGCGGCCGCAGATCGTCCATGCGCGGTGGCGGAGCTGCGCCGCCGGCTGGCACCCAGCTCGATGTTGGTGTGCCAGCGGACAGTACGATGGGGATCAAGTGCACCTGGGCCTCACCCTTGGCAGGAACGAGGATGTGGACTTGGAGCTGAGGCTCTGGCACTAGCCTCTGATCGTTAGTTTGGTAAACCGTTGAAGGGTTATGCTATATCTACTGATTGATAGGGTCGTTAATTCTTGGTTTGTTGTCTTGACTTGATTTGCTAGCATGTACAGTATGTAATTTCTTGTTTGCTACTGTAAGGTCGTACTGAATCATATAAAATATACTATGAAATCAGGACGTCGTTGTTTGATTTTTTCGCGTAAATATGTGTGTATAATGTGGTCAACATATTACCTAGGGAATATGGATGTATGCACTGCGGGAAAGCCACACTACGCCGACGGCCTTATTCTACGCCGACGGCCAAATGTCGGGGCCGTCGGCGTACAGCACGGGCTAGGGCAGACGACGAGCAAGCCGTCGGCGTACGAAGCGCCGTCGGCGTAGACATACATGCCCGACGGCTGCCGTCGGCGTTCTTTCTCCCGTCGGCGTACAAACGGGCGGCATAACGGGACCGTCCAGCATCGTTGATACGCCGACGGTACGGCCGTCGGCGTACACGCGTTATTATACACCGACGCGTGCCGTCGGCGTACACGCGTTATTATACACCGACGGCTGCCGTCGGCGTTTAGTTGTTTTTTTATTTATTTTCGTATATAATATTCATTTCTTTATTTCTCTATATAATATTTAATGTAGTTGTAATTTATATATATATTGGACCTATAATTGCCCTCCCAATTTCAGTATCCCACCCCCGTAAAATAACGGTTTGAGTTTTCCGGAACCCAACCCAACAACATATACATGTAAAACAAATAAAAACTTTTCCTGGCTCACTAGAGAGAAAGTGAAGCCGGTGATGTCGGTCACACGTAGGAGTAGATTCTTGCACATTTACAACACACAACACACTTGTATACATATGGTATGTCACAACCTAGGTTTGGGTGGGGTTCCGACGCTCCGGGGCCCCGCTTCGGTGAAACCCTGAATCCGCTGGAAAAACCCTAACGTTTCCGTCTACCCCCATAGACGTGCGTCGAAAGGGGGTAGCCCAGTAGACTTGTTTGCTTGGTTGTGTTATGTTAGGTCATAGGAACATGAGAAACCAAAGTCTACCCCAAATCGACACACGATTCCATCCGGTTCGCCCGAAAGGGGAGTTTTCACCTCTAAGTGCAGAAACTCACTAGAGAGAAAGTGAAGCCGGTGATGTCGGTTACACGTAGGAGTAGATTCTTGCACATTTACAACACACAACACACTTGTATACATATGGTATGTCACAACCTAGGTTTGGGTGGGGTTCCGACGCTCCGGTGCCCCGCTTCGGTGAAACCCTGAATCCGCTGGAAAAACCCTAACGTTTCCGTCTACCCCCATAGGCGTGCGTCGAAAGGGGGTAGCCCAGTAGACTTTTTTGCTTGGTTGTGTTATGTTAGGCCATAGAAACATGAGAAACCAAAGTCTACCCCAAATCGACACACGATTCCATCCGGTTCGCCCGAAAGGGGAGTTTTCACCTCTAAGTGCAGAAACTCACTAGAGAGAAAGTGAAGCCGGTGATGTCGGTCACACGTAGGAGTAGATTCTTGCACATTTACAACACACAACACACTTGTATACATATGGTATGTCACAACCTAGGTTTGGGTGGGGTTCCGACGCTCCGGGGCCCCGCTTCGGTGAAACCCTGAATCCGCTGGAAAAACCCTAACGTTTCCGTCTACCCCCATAGACGTGCGTCGAAAGGGGGTAGCACAGTGGACTTTTTTGCTTGGTTGTGTTATGTTAGGCCATAGGAACATGAGAAACCAAAGTCTACCCCAAATCGACACACGATTCCATCCGGTTCGCCCGAAAGGGGAGTTTTCACCTCTAAGTGCAGAAACTCACTAGAGAGAAAGTGAAGCCGGTGATGTCGGTCACACGTAGGAGTAGATTCTTGCACATTTACAACACACAACACACTTGTATACATATGGTATGTCACAACCTAGGTTTGGGTGGGGTTCCGACGCTCCGGGGCCCCGCTTCGGTGAAACCCTGAATCCGCTGGAAAAACCCTAACGTATCCGCTGGAATATGGACTAAATTAGGGAATATATTGACTAAAAAAAAAAGGATACGCCGACGGCATTGCCGTCGGCGTAGTCTTATCCACTTACCAAAACGCGCGGCCCGCGCGCGTGGTCGTCCCCAACCCACCCACCCACCCCCACACACACAGCACGCTCGTCCTCTCCTCCACCCGCGCCGCCGCCGCCGCCCTCGTCCCCCTGCTCGATCTCCGGCCACCGGCGGCGCCGCCCTCGTCCTCTCCTCTCCTCCAGCCCAACGTCGACCGCGTCGAGCAGCGCCGCCCCGCGTCGAGCAGCGCACCCCCGCGTCGAGCAGCGCCGTCGCCCCGTCGGCCCAGCCATCCCGCATTGCCGCCGCTCCCCTCCCCTCTCCGGTACACCCTATTCCTCCTCATCCCCTCCCTTCCCCTCCTCTCTCCTGTAAATGTAGTATTGTCCACTGTAATTAGGGATTTTAGGAGTAGGATTTTAGGGATTTTAGGGATTTTAGGAGTAGGATTTTAGGAGTAGGATTTTAGGGATTTTAGGAGTAGAAATTATCCACTGTAAATGTAGTATTGTCCACTGTAAATTAGATTTTGTTCATCAAAATCCATGTTATAATAATTGTTCATTTAGTACAAAAGAATGTTGTATTTAGGGAAGTGTTGGATGGGTCTTATTATCTTAATGCGGGATGGTTTGGTGTTAGGTTTACTAAATTGTGAACATTTTCAAAGAAATAAGCAGTAACAAAGTTTTTGCTACCATAATAATGATTAATAACGCAACACATGCAAAATAATGTAGCAAATAAAATGTTGTTGACAATTATTTTTCATATATTCATTTCATATATGACTAACCCTGTATCAAATGCTTTTACTTAACTAAGTATCATGTCGGAACCGGAGCGAAAGTTTCGTGGTGTTCACCGGAGACCCACGAAGATCCCGACTTGGGCAGCTCAGATCACAGTGGATCACAGGAAGATCCAGCTTGGTACTTTCAGGTGCCCGTGGCAGGCGGCCCGCGCCTACGACTGCGCGGCGGTCCAGCACTTTGGGGCGAGAGCGATCCTCAACTTTGAGGATGAGCGGAGCGTGGCGCACATGTTAGCGCCAGATGGCATGAGGATCGCGACGAAGGCCGAGGAGAGGGAGCACCGGCAGGCAGAGAGGCTGCTCAGGGCGCGCCACCAGCGCGAGGATGACCCCTTGGTCAAGGATCTCCTCCTTGATCCCCAGGTGATGGCGGTCCAGTACCAGGTCTTGAGCGAGAGCCGGCAGCAGCGCGGGCAGGGCGAGGCCGGCCCCTCTGGCACGCAGCAGCAGGGCGAGGACTCTAGCAGCAGCCTGTCCTCTTGTTGGGACCGCTTGGACGACGTCACTGACACCGGCGCGAGTCGAGTTTAGGATGTCTATCATCCTACCTGTCGTACTACTAGACTTATCTTGCTACCTGTTGTACTGCTAGACTTATCATACATGATACCTATGTATTATTGTGCTACTTGTCTATATGTGTTATGTTTAGCTAATATGGTTACATCGTTCTATGGTTTATTCTGTTTTATGTTTAATTATTAGGTAAAATGGAGGGATATTTGCTTATATATTTCGATTGTTTGTACTTTTCAGATGAAGTAGCTTCCTCTCGGCCTTCTCCGGCCACCGATCACGCTTCGAGGGTATAAATCTTCCGCCTCTCTTGCTGCATAGGTTTATTTTGGTCTAGATCACCAAGTCAGTCGCGTAACCCGAGTCAGATCCCATCCGGAAGGGTTACAAATTTACAAATATGCAGGATTGTCCATCTTTGCATATTTATAACCGTAACACTTCCGGGTTGTCCTGTTGGACAGTCCGAGTACGTGTAGATCGGGTCGTGTTCCACGTTCTGCCCCTTCCTGAGACGGAATTTCGGCAGCACCTCCCTGTTGTTCTTCGGATGCACACCCTCTCGGCTTGACAAGCTCGAGACGTGTATTCTGAAGAACAGCGGGGAGGTGCTGCCGAAATTCCGTCTCGGGTCGGGGTAGAACATGGGACACGACTCGATCTACACGTACTCGGGCGGGATAGGCCCCTACCTATTAGAAGTGTATGTGAACCCTTGCATGTTGTAAAAGATAAAATTTGGCCGTAATAAAATGGTGACATTGCATGCAAGAAAATAAAAATATGATGCATTTAATTTCATGTTATTATTATTTGGCTCACAGTAAAGCAGCAGAGGATGGCAGATAATGGGTGGATGTACAGTGGCCGAACTAGTTTGGTTGACAAAACAGATGAGTGGGTATGGAAGACGCATTTGTTAGTGAAGGAGTTAGCGCGTAAGGGTTCAGAGTCAGGCGCTCGTGGACAGTGCCCTTGCCCTCGTTGCAAGTTTCGTACACGTCAGGGAAAGGATGATATGATTAAACACCTCTTCTCTCGTGGGTATATGCCGAACTTCGTGACGACAGTCAACTTTGATGAGTACGAGCGCGAGAGTGGCAGGGTGATGCGGCAGCGGATCAATGGCAATGAAGATGATGGGATTAGAAACTGGCTAGATGATCTCCGTGCTGGCGACATGCCAGATTCGCCACCATCACAGGAGGAACCGGAGGAACCTCCAGAACCGGAGGAACCGCGTGAACCGGAGGACCCAGAGCCAACCGCGAAGGCCTTCTTTCATATGATGGCCTCGTCTCAGAGGCCTCTGTACGAGGGTGCAAAAGTTTCTCAGCTCGATGCCATCTCGCAAGCACTAGCCAACAAGCTCCAGTATGGCAGCACCCGTTCATGCTTTGAAGCGCATATGCAAACAACTGGTAACCTGTTGCCTGAAGGGCATTGTCTGCCTCAAAGCATGTACGAAACGAAGAAAATCCTGCGAGATCTCAGCATGGATTATCAGAAGATAGATTGTTGTCCAAAAGGATGCCTTTTGTTTTGGAAACAGTTTACCAAAAGTACCCCTTCCATTGGGTTAGTTGAAGTTAAGCCTTCAACCACCTACAATGGATCCGATGTCTTTGTTGTGGCTCACCAAGCCTTTCAAGTTTATTATTTGCCCTACCCATGCAAGAAAGAGGGACTCATTGGTTGGGAAGTCGTGTTCCATGTATCGCCACGTGGTAAGCTACCCATGCCCTCCGAAGACGATTACAACAACATTGACCCTAAAACATACGAGGGGATTTTCTATCAAGAGGAACAAACCTTTGGGGACTTTGGCATACAAGGTCTTGAGGACCGCGAGGACAATGCACAAACAGGTGGTGACGTAGTGGTGAATCTAAAGGATATAGATATGCTCAACAAGTTACAGAGTGATAGTGATGACGATGATGAGCCTCCACCGTGCGAGGAGGTTCCAATATACAACACTCGTGATAGTGATGTTGATAGTGATGTTGATAGTGATGTTGATAGTGATGATGACAACCCAGGACTTAACTATGAGAGTGATGATTAGGGGTGAGGGTCTTTTATGTCCTTTTGCGTACTATTTACTTTTCGACATGCTTCTTCTTAATTGCATTACGTCTTTATTCTTATTTACTACATTTTTCAACATGCTTAAAAGTTTATCCTTTCTCAATGCAGGTGATTGACCAAGATGAGCCAAGGCAAGGAATCATCGGCCTCGGGCTCTCGGGAGGTGTAGGATGTGTTCGGGTGTAGCGTGTGTGAATTCGAATTTGTTTGGAGTTTGTATGAATGCTTGGATGAATTTGAATCATGTTTGTGTCATTTGGATATGTATGTGGTGTTTTATTTGATGTTTCTGTGATGTTTTATAATTTGTGTAATTTTAATTGTATTTAAAATGCGCCAGAAACCAGCAGCAAAAAGTTTCAGAAACTGAAAATATGGTCAAGTCTACGCCGACGGCATTGCCGTCGGCGTAGTATGCTGCGGGGACGCACAGGATGGCGCCACGTCGACGCTGGAGGACCAAATGGTCATCTATACGCCGACGGCATTGCCGTCGGCGTAAGACTCCTCCCAGACGCACCAGATCAGCACACGTGGCATCCTAGGCCGACGGCACTGCCGTCGGCGTATAGGTGGAGCAGACAGAGACGTTCGACGTCCGTTTTGTGGGTCCCACTGCTGCGTCGCCGACGGCGAAGGATACGCCGACGGCATTGTTCATACGCCGACAGCGTCCTACGCCGACGACGCTACGCCGACGGAGGTCTACGCCGACGGCGATCGTTGCTACGCCGACGGCGGCCCGCCGTCGGCGTTTTGACGGTTTCCCGTAGTGATGTGTGCTACAGAGCGGAAGAATTTATCAAGCAGAACACTGATTCTTGGACAAATTAATCCGCGAGAACTATATTTATCCGATTACCGCATTCAGCGTTGTGTATTGAGCTCTCATGCTAGCTCGTGACTTGTAAAAGAAAAGAAACTGTTGATACTGGTTGCAGCATATCAGCCGGAAAATACGATGAAACCACAAGAACCTCCATGACAAGCAACCTTGGAGCAACTTATAGTCGCCAAAATTGCAGCCTACAAAAGCGTTTTTGAGGACACACTTCATAATATTTTGGAGGCTGCGGTTACTCTGCGCAAACTCAGAGTCATTTACAGCCACTAAAATTTGTATTTCTTCTTTTTTTGCATTTGGATATTTCTTTCCGTCTGATGTTGTTAACAGGGCAGATCTTGAGCTTGATACATCGTTTTTCGTACCGTCCTTTTATAACCACTGTACTTTTTTGGATGGCTTGTCTGCTATCCCTTGTCTGATCCTCGTGTTCAGTTAAAACTGGGACTTGGTTCCCGTTAAAGCAGTTGTTATCTAGACTAATATAAAAAGACCCAGAGGGCGGAGATTCAGACGATCTTGACCGTACAACAAGATTATCCTACGGTCCACGACGCTCTAATGTTTAACGCTAAACATGTTGAGCGCAAAAAAGTCCATAGGAGAAACCGCGCCTCCCACGAAGTGACACACGTAAAACCGCCCTCCTCGATCTTCTCTGACCGCGCTCTCCGCCGGACGGATACCCGGAGCGCTGCCGCCTCCTCCTAGATCGCCGCTGCCGGGGCACGCCGCCGCCACGGAGTGCCGCCGCCGCGTCTCCCTCTCACACACCCTGGGCTGGGCGCCCCGCCCTGCCGCGTCAAGGCCACCTAGCTGCCGCCAAATCCACCACCACACGCGACTAGCAAGATGTTCGGGCGCAGCGCGCCGAAGAAGAGCGACAACACGCGGTACTACCAGGTGCTCGGGGTGCCCAAGGAGGCGTCCCAGGACGACCTCAAGAAGGCATACCGCAAGGCCGCCATCAAGAACCACCCCGACAAGGGCGGCGACCCCGAGAAGGTTCCGATAACCGATCTGTTCTTGTCCGTGGGGTTGATTAGGCGGGTCGATTTGGTGCGGTGATCTAGACTTGAGAGGTGGCGGATCTGTGGCCGATTCGATTGGTTTAGGGGCTGGAATCGTTGGATGTGTGCCCGATGTTAGATTATTAGGATAGCGCGCGGCTGTTTAATTCACATTTAGACAACATCTGTTTAGCATTCAGTATGAATCTGTGAGATTGTCCTTGTTCATCTGTTTTCGTAGCTGTTCACATGCCTCAAACTGCAATTGATGCTTGTAGATGCGTAGTAATTGATTAATTTAACAGAAGCTGCTTCACATTCTTGAAACTGTAATTGATGATTTGGATGATTATTAATCAACCAATTCGTTAGGAGCTTTACATGGCAGACTTGCTATTGACGTAGGAGCAGTAGCCAGCTTCAGTATAAGCAATTCAGCAGTCGATGCTTGATCAATTCCATTGTTCAGAATGCAGCTGTTGTTTTTATTCAAATATTCTGTCATGGGTTTGCTGAACGTATACTGGCTGATTGGAGCTTGCTTAATTCCTATTGCCGTATATCAACCTACTGTCTGTCAAACTTACTGAATTAGTACCAAAACTGAGAAGTGATGCCTTTGTTGTATCGATCTGTGTTGGAACTGTTGCTTGTGTCGTTTATCTGTTTGGTGACACGATTGCAGTTTGGCTTAGTTGGAGAACTAACAATAGTGCGTGCCACTGCAGTTCAAGGAGCTAGCTCAGGCTTATGAGGTTCTGAGTGACCCTGAGAAGAGAGAGATCTATGATCAGTATGGCGAGGATGCTCTCAAGGAGGGGATGGGAGGTGGAGGTGGAGGGCATGATCCATTTGACATCTTCCAGTCATTCTTCAATACTCCTGGTGGTAGCCCCTTCGGAGGTATGTCCAACACTAAATAACTTGATTTGTCATTCTGTTCTGCCAATGTTGTGACCCAAATTCACGGCCATGTTGTGTTAATTCTTCAGGTGGCGGCAGCAGCAGACACAGGCGGCGCAAGGGTGAGGATGTGGTTCATCCTCTAAAGGTTTCCCTTGAGGAATTGTACAATGGCACATCAAAGAAGCTCTCTCTTTCACGCAATGTGCTCTGCCCCAAGTGCAATGGGTAAGTCCTGCTGCTTTTTGTTTTGACGTCATATCACATTTAGTGTTGTGACCCAGCTCAAAATTCTGACTGTGCTGTGTACTTACTACAGCAAGGGCTCAAAGTCTGGAGCTTCCATGAAGTGTGGCAATTGCCAGGGAGCTGGATATAAGGATGACTCCAACGGGGCGACGCAAACGGACGCGCGTTTGGTCCGCGTTTGGTCCGTTTGCGTCGCCTACAGGACGCGCCCAGTCCGCCCCAGTCCGCCGTTGGTGGCAGTGCGCCCAACGGCCCGACGCATCGAGTCCGCCCTGGTTTTTTTTTTTTAGCTAAACAGGCCATATATGGGCCTTTTCTATTCATATATAGGGGGGGTGGGCCACAAACGGCCTTTTTACATAATATTTTTAAAAAAAAATATTTAAAAACTACAATATTTGCCCTTCGCGGGCTTCTACTCCTCTTCATCATCCCCATCGAGGATGACGTAGTCCGGCTGCCTCCAGAGGTGCGCCGGTGGTCCGCCGCCTGCCTGCGGTGGGACGACGGCCGGCGGCGTGGGCGGCTGCTCCTCCTCCGCCTGCTCCACCTCCCAGGCGCCGCCATTGAAGACCCAGCGCTGCCCTCGCAGGCCTTCTGGCAGCGGAGGCGCCGGTGGCAGGTCCTCGTCCATGGCCTGCCACCATGGCTGTGGTTCCTCCAGGACCGCCGCCTGCTGCGCCTGCAGGGCCGCCTCCTGCTCCCTGGCGACGTTGGCGAGGACGATGGCCCAGCGCTTGCGCTCGTCCTCCACCATCTGCTTGCGCGAGGCCTCGAAGACGGCCTAGAGCTCGGGATCCAGCTCGGGATCCACCTCCGTCTTCACGCGCGGCGGCGGCGGCGATCCAATCCGCAGCGCGCGCGGCACTGGCGGTGCGTCCCGGCGCCGCGTGTGCGGTGGCGGTGTCCAACGCCCAGATGGCGGCGTCGGAGCCCGCGTGTAGAGGGCCTGCCGCCGCAGGTTGTGCTCGTCGCGGAACCACTCCACCCAGTTACGGGATGTGGCCGCGAAGGCGGGGTCGTTGCGGAGCTCGGCCGGGAGGCGCCGGCGGCGCCGCTCGATCTCCTCATCCCGTGCCCGCTCGTCGTGGGCATCGGGGCACCGGGATGCGCTGCGGGTTCAGGTGCCAATGCTCGGGGAGCTTGACATCTGGCCACGGCAGCGGGGTGGCGTGGTCCCAGTACCACTGGCAGTCTTCTTTCCGCACGAACGCGTCGCGCAACGCGCCGCCGGCGGCGCGAGCTCGAAGACGGCGGGGACCGGCGCCGGGGGAGAATGGGGAAGGGGGGAAGGTGGGGAAGGGGGAGGTGAGATGTAGCGGCGGCGGCGGCCAGAGGATGACCCCGCCTCACCGTCATTCTTGGCCTTGCCGAATCCAGGCCACCGGAGCGGCATTGCGACGGTGGCAGTGGGCTAGGGTTTGGCTAGGGTTTGGTCGCCGGAGACGGTGCGGCAGTGGGGCAGTGAAGTGGGGTTGGTGAGGGCTGGCCGTCCCTATCCCCTGGCATTAAAAAGGACTGGGCCAGGGGAAGCTGACCGGTGCCCTGTCGCTGACATGTGGGCTCGGGGCGGACGCCACGCGTGGACGCGCGGACGCGTTTTCACTCCGCCGCGCGTCCGCCCCGACGCATCGGTGACCCAAATTTGGGCCAGGGATGCGTCGCGGCGGACCAAAAAACGGACCGCGGTCCGTTTGCGTCGCCCCGTTGGGCCGTGTTTTTGGCCCCCGCGGACAGGAACGGAGGCGCGCGGACTCGATGCGTCGCCCCGTTGGAGTCATCCTAAGATGCAAATACGCCAGTTGGGACCAGGAATGATTCAGCAAATGCAGCAGCCTTGCAACGACTGCAGGGGAACTGGTGAGAACCATCAGTGACAAGGATCGATGTGGACAGTGCAAGAGAAGAAGGTTTTGGAGGTATGGTCGAGAAGGGTATGCAGCACAGCCAGAAGATCACCTTCCCCGGTGAGGCCGATGAAGCGGTATGTGCAGTAGAACTTGAAGTACAGAGATCTTTGTCTGTCTGTCTATTTCTGTGACTAATTGTTTGCTTGTTGTGCGGCCTGATACTGTCACTGGAGACATCATCTTCGTCCTACAGCAGAAGGAGCATCCCAAGTTCAAGAGGAAGGGAGATGACCTTTCCTATGAGCACACTCTGACCCCACCGAAGCCCTGTGTGGCTTCCAATATGTTCTGACCCATTTAAGATGGCAGGCAGTGCTCATCAAGACCAACCCTGGTGAAGTTGTCAAGCCTGGTAAGTGGGAGACCTTTGCTTTGCCTGAACCAAGTGGTCGTTCAGTTTATTTTTCTTCAACGATGCTAATTGATCATGTAATGTTCCTTTCAGATTCATTCAAGGCAATCAACGACGAGGGCATGCCCATGTACCAGAGGCCATTCATGAAGGGCAAGATCTACATCCACTTCACGGTGGATTTCCTAGACTCGCTGAACCCGGACCAGTGCAAGGCCCTCGAGACCGTCCTCCCGCCCAAGCCCGCGTCGCAGTACACGGACATGGAGCTGGACGAGTGCGAGGAGACTATGGCTTATGACATCGACATTGAGGAAGAAGGGAGGCGGCAGCAACAACAAAGCTTACGACGAGGATGAGGACATGCCTGCGGCGGTCAGCGTGTGCAGTGTGAGGCATCCCAAGTGCCTACGACGAGTTGTTTTATGAAAAATTGTTCGCCACACCATCATTTTGTGAGCAATTTTTTTCTTTGTTTATTTAAGTATACATCCACACACTTATTATTACGTGCATGTGCACGTGCTCGATTACTAGTGATCTAAAAAGAGCTCAATGGGCGGTTCACCCAAAAACCAACTACGTAGGTCTTTTAGAATCGTTCCATCTATTCATTCAATCTGCTATTAGAATCGTGATCCTGTGTCAATCTGCGCTTAAAATAATACTCCTATTTGAGCTATATATTAAACAATTCCAGTGGAATGTGATGCTCACTTTAATGTTTGTCAGAAAAATGTTTTATTCTCCCGGGTGGAAGAATTGCAGGAGAACTGGAGGGAGACTTTTGGCTCCCCAGTGCGTATGCAACAGGTATTTATAATGCACCTTACATCTATTTTCAAAATGTCGAAAACGCAAAAAAAGGGTACGTGCAAAGATCTTAACATTCTACGTGTCCATGAAGTTTTTTCACGAAAAATGATACTTTTTGTAGCTTGTGTAAAAAAGACACTTTCTTTTAGATTGCCCCCAAAAATATCAATTTTCGCGAGACTTTGTGAACACATAAAGTGTGAAGTTGTATGCGATAATTTATTTATGGATTTTCTGATATTTGAAATACCGGGTGCATGCACCCGGTTGCCAAACTGGATTTCCCGGAGATCTGTAATCGTAAAGGCACGATATATTGACACCAAATTTCAATTTCATATTCGACCTTGAAATTCCAACTCCCAATGTAGAAAAGTGAGATCCACATTTTCTTGTTAGATTATTGCTGACACAAATTATTAGCCAAAAAATGAGTTAATTACTTAACATGTCCAGTTTTGTAAACTAACTGAGTTTGAATTTCTAGTTTACAATATGTTGGGGAAAAAATCACCCGTTTTAGTTCTTTCTATGTAAAGTACGTTATGATTGTAATGTGAGTTAGTATAAAGTCCTAAATTCTTAGTCCTCTCAAATATTATGATATACCAACTGCATCTTGCACCTGAAATGTGCATATAGCGCGGATTTGCCCTTGTCTCGCAATTATTTAAAGCTATCTAATACGCATGACTGAGAACTATTTTTTTTTGGTTTTACATAAATAACACTATTGATTTTTTTTGCATCTACACAAGGCCATTATCTCTTTTGAAAAAAATTGATTACGTTTTTGCCTTGGTGGTGCTTAGAGCATCTCCACCTCCCCTCTGAAAATATGCCCATCCATGAAACAGTGATCTCTTTGGGCGACCGGACACTTGTTCCGGACCGAAAGGGGCAACTGCCCTAGCGGCGCCCCCGTACTATTTAAAAAAAGTTTAAACACTCAAATATAACGAATGGCTCAAATTTATTCAAACTTAAGGACGTTTACGATAACAAAATTAACCTAAAAACTTAAACACTAAAATAAATCTAATCTAAGTCTAGACAGGAGGTGGCTCGACGCCGTGCATCCAACCTCGCTATTGTGCGCCGCTGGCTGGAGGGCGTAGTGTCGTTCGCGTGCCAGCCTCCTCGCCGCTGCTAATTTGTGCGTTGTCTCGCGGTTCACCTCCTCTATCCGCAGCCGAGCGGCATTCGCTGATTCCCTCTCGGCTTGTAGTGCCATGTTGAATCGCCACTCGTCAGCCATGACCTGGCAGATGGCGTCCGCCCTCGCTGCAGCAGTGACAAAGATCTTAATAACAATGTTGCTCGATTTGCTCGTTGGTCTGCTTGGAGGCCACTATCCTCGTCCGATCCTTCACGGCGCGGTGTCGTAGGATGACCAACAAGATGGACGACTCTCGCGAGTAGAGTGGTAACTCCTCCTCCTTTTTTTCCTGAAGGTGGAGAAGTTGGGTGTGGAGGTGTTGCCTATGCGCGCGCGGCTGCGGTGAGTGGTCCAAGTGGTGGCGAACGATTTTTTGATGACGGCGAAATGGGAGCATGGCTAGAGACGGAAACACAAAAGATTATATTATAGGAGATTGGAGCTCGATGGAAAACAGTGATACAAGTGGGAACAGACGGATGGTTGGGAGGCGACACATCGGTTTGATGCCGACGACGTGAAGGAGGCCACCGCCACCGCAACGGGCAGCAGCAACGCCGCTTAGGGAACCTCAAAGGTGGTTGGTTGCCATATAAAACAATGTTGGTGGGTCTCTATATATGTCAATGACAAATTGGCCTTATTTTGGAATCCTACAAGGCCAACAATGGGTTGTTGGGCTGACCGGACCGATAGGAGCATTAGCGGGGGCGATATTCATGTTTTCCCATTGGGCCAATGGGGAGGCCCCTATCGGGGACGTCGGTGTAGATGCTCTTATTAATGCAAAAATTGTATATGCAACCAAGTATGATTGTTAACAAAAGTACATGTGGCCACTAAGTATGATTTTTAATTAATGACAATCCCTATGGAGTAATGATTTCATGGACTTATATATAAAAAGGACATTCCATAGAAAATGCATGAAAAGCATTTGTTGGATTCAATCATGAATATGCAATAAAAAAAATATATGCATTGAGTTTTGGTAATATATATCAATTCCTATGGATCAAATGTTTCGAATCACTTTATATATAAAGCAATGTTTCATAGGAGATACATAAAGACTATTGGATAGATGCAATGATGAGTAACATCAAAGTCAATATAGGCATCACAGTTCGTTGAGTTGAAGAGATGAATATGTTCTGATCAAGTAGAAGTAACTGGAGAACTTTGAGGCATGAAGATTGTATTTAATGATTGAACCCAATACAGTCAAGATGAAGTATATATAAATATGAATTTATGACTAAGATAGAATTCGACATGGGAACTCAAATGCAGTCATGATCGATTGAGCTTATGAATTAAGCTGTTTAGGGTCAAGATATTGAGAGAACAAATAAGAGAATAATACAAGATTTTGCTTCAAGATAAGGTCATGGTGGGATCATAAGCCGGGCCATAGTTGATCATGCCTTGAAGCAAATACTCATGTAAAGAATTCATTGTGCATCTCAAGAGATAGTGATAGATTACAAAGAATACCAAAGTGTTGTTCAGAGTGAAACCCAAGTTTGTTTAGGAGAGAGTTGAGCCTCATACTGAAGCAATGAAGATTAGGTGAACAAATCATTGTTACCTTAAAAATGTCATAAAGGGTGATATCGAAGAAAAGATAAAAATTCAAAGATAAAGTGTAAACATTGGATTCAACTTGGTCAACACACAAGCGTAAATGTTGCCCCACATATGATTAATTAAGTGATCTGCCAGTATGGTTAAGTGGTAGTTAATTCCGCTTTGTGAAATGACACATGTATAATGTGCTTTGTATATCTAAGTGGGTTAGAGTACCAGGCATGATCTTGCATTGAATTATAATCCTATACAACCTATGTGAAGAAGTCATCATGTGTGATGGTCATAAAGTTAAACATAAGGGACCTAAGGGATTTTATGCTTGGAGCTTGATGTCCATTTGATGATATTGGACATGTGAAGATGGGCTTATGTGAAGGCTCCCCACACTGTTATATGTAAGAGAAAATTCAGAGTCTACATAAGCACCGTGTCAAGAGAAGGATTCCAACTTGAGGCAAGTATGAACATCACTGCAAAACTTAAGTAGAATGCGCAAGACGAAGTTCTCCCTAAACTAGGTTTCCCAGTTATACCAATCTCAAGGTGCTTGGTGGGTGATCAAATTATGCTATCAAGCTGGGTTGTCGAGCGAGTAGCTTGAACACGTAGTTTGTAGATTTTTCTGAATGAAATATGAGTGTATTCCAGATGGATTTTTCTAACCTCGTCCCGAATTCATTTTGATTTCATCCAAAAATTCTTTATCATCTGGAATTGGCATTCGGAATTCCAAATTGAATCTGGATGCTACTAGATTTCCCTGATATAAGGGGCCTTCTTTTCTAACGGCATGAGAGATTTTAGATCTGGAATTTCCTCATTCTTGTGATCTCTGTCCTCCTCCCCCAAATCCCAATACTCAAATCTGTTAGGGAAAATAATTCTCTTGATCTATGAGTCAATTTTTGACCTTCTACTTTGTCCCCCTCCCATATCTCCATATCTTTTGTTTGTTTGAGTGAGATTGAGAGAGATGTATTAAGCAATCTTGTGCTCTTGCTTTGCAT
This sequence comes from Poa pratensis, assembly GCA_947311845.1. Taxonomy (NCBI): domain Eukaryota; kingdom Viridiplantae; phylum Streptophyta; class Magnoliopsida; order Poales; family Poaceae; genus Poa; species Poa pratensis. Next base: position 40,215,305 of record CAMZMU010000047.1, read on the forward strand.
TTGTTGCATTTGTTTGACTTTATGCCGATTCCATCGTGTGAGAGTCTGTGAGCTTGTTACTCTTGGAGGGCACCGCCAGCTAAATAGTTTGGTGGTTGTTGTCTTGGTTACCTCTTCATGGAGTCTATGAGGAGGCCCGAGTTATTCCATCTTGGGGATTGTGAAGCTTTCCACCTCCGGAGTGGAGAAAAAAGCTATGCATAGTGATTGAGTTTCGACTATGTCAAGGAGCCTCAAGAACAAGAAGGCGAGCCTACGGTGGCGTTCGAGGACCATATGGTGCTATCCCGCACTTCCCTAACGGTGATTACCTTTCTCAAAAGGAAGCGAACATCGAGATAAATCGTTGTCTTCAAGTTTTATCAATCTTGTTTATCACTTGTGTTATCTCTATATCAAAGTTTATCACTTGTGTTATTAATCTTGCTATTTACCTGTGTTTTGTTTTGTTATTATAAGTTCTTATTTTGTTAAGATTACATTGTAGGTGCACTTAGTTGATCCGTTGTCGGAGCCGACGATGGAAAATATTGACAATGTTCCCTGGCTGAAGGCATTCTTCTGGTGTTGCAATCTTTTCTTTCTTCCGGGGTCTTCTGGGTCAATCCACTATTTAGCTTCAGCTTCGTTCATTTCTCCGGGCCATTGCTCTAGCGAGGGCACCAATCAGAGACTTCAACATCTGGAGAATTGTCTGCGTGGATGACCGCTTCAAACTCTTTGGTGATGCAAGAAATGTGTGGCCACGATGATTGAATGGAACATAGTTGGTTCATGGCAGGACCGTTGTCGTTGACCTCCCATTCGGTGTCTTGGGTTTGTCTGTACATCGCTCTGTCGTGCAGCGGCAAAGTCGGAACTATGTTGTAACTGAGTGACATGGCGCTGACGATGACTCACTTAAAGGGGGGGGGGGGGGGGGGGGGGGGTTCAGTGTCCGGTGATCTTTAATACAAGGCTTGAAAAAATAAACTCTTGTGTGAGGTTCGACATCGTCTGTCGATGTGCTGAGCCAATTGTTTTGGTCCGGACGTGCTCTTGGTCATGAGGTGGTCAGGGTGGTTGTTGTCCACATCATAGTCCAGATCGCGAGATCATGAGCTTTGGGGATGAGGATGGCCTGAGAGCCATGTTTTTAGCTAGTACTAGAGAGTAGAGATATAATAGAAAAATTTATTTTCCACCACTGAATTATATATATTGGAAATTCTTAACTATACGAACTTACAGAGTCATTTACACATTCCAATGTACAAGCACACCCTACCTTTTGAGCAGGAAAAAATGAAATTAATTTTTCTCATATTTGGGCCCAAATCAATGGCGATTCGGCCTATGTGGTTAACGTCGCAGCAAATTTATCTATACTTCTCCTGAGACATTCCCCTGCCCAAAGTACATCGAGGCTGAAAAATTCGCACAGATCAAGTACTAGATGGTGACGCTGTTGGGGACGCCTCGGGCGGTGATGCCCGGCCCGGAAGACGGCGCCATGAGCTCGTACGGCAGCACGCCGGCGCCACAGCGGTTGTGCCGGGCGGGGTCGGCGTTGCGCCTCTCGATCTCCTCCTCGGCACGACGCACCTCGGCCGCGAACTCGCGCGCTGCTGCCAGCGCCACCGGGTCCGCCGTCCAGTCCTCTGGGCGCTCCCCCAGATACTCCTCGTCGGCGGAGTGCGTGGAGAGCGTGTCGATGACCGTCATGAAAGTCGTCGTCTGCGTCAGGCTGGGCAGCGCCGAGAGGTAGAACCGGTGCGGGTCCGCCACCATGTGCTCGTACTCTGGATCGCCTTCGGCGGGCACCAGCCGGCGCATGAGCGGCGGCCGGTTCGGGATGTAGCCGCCGAGCGGGTACTGGCCGAAGTTGAGCGCGGCGTGCTGCGCCGAGCAGAGCCACACGAGCGTCGTGAGGAGGGACGCGAGGTCGCCGGGCGTCGAGAGGCGCGGCCACCATGGTGCGTCGCGCTTGTCCGGGTGCCCCGACTGCACGGCCTCCGTGTACCACGACTGCAGCTCGTAGTCGGCCTGCACGGCCTCGCCGGACGGGTAGTACGCCGCCACGTAGGCCTCGCACCACCGGAGATGGCCGACCAGAGGAGCAGCCCGTCGGTGGCGTACGGGTAGTCCTCGATGAGCAGCCGGAGCCCGTGCGGCTGGCTCGCGTCCTCCACGGCCATGCCTCTGGAGATCGATGAATCAGTCAGACATTCGTGTCGCATTGTACGGCGCGGCACTGAAACCAGAAAAGCAGAGACATTTGATTTACCTTCTGATGAGGTCGGCGGGGAGCCTTCCTGGTCGAGCCGCCAGAAGTTGTCGTAGGCGAAGGAGCTCATCTCCATGCAGTAGCGGCCGGGGGTGAACCCGACTCGATGACGCCGTCGCCGTTGATGAGGATCTGCCGCGCCAGCGCGTTGATCTTGAGCGTGTACCGCATGTGCGGCTTGAGCAGCTTGAAGATGGGGTGCATCGCGCTCATCTGCCGGTGCGCCGCGATGATGAACGGCTCCATGCACGCGTGCGTCCTCAGCCTGCATCGTGCATTGAGCTCAGTTTGTGCATAACTGCCATGGAATTTTGACTGTCAGTGGTGAAGAAGCAGGCGTACCAGTGGTTGATGAGCTGGTGGACTCCGGCGTCGTTGGAGCAGACATGGGCCTTGGCGAGCTGCCACAGCCAGATACTGGTGGCGTCGGCGGGGGGCGTGAACACCCGCTTCGCACGCTGGCAGTCGTCGGTCATCGGCGGCAGGCACAGCTCGATCGCGATCGGCTTGAGCGTGCCCCCGGCCGTGGGAAGAAGAGAGTGCGCGTCCCGTACGCCTTCCGGCCGTCCAGCGAATTGATCCGGTCCAGGAAAGGCATGAAGATATCGTGGTAGTCCAGCATGTACAGCTTGTTCTGCTCCAGCGCCTGCTGCACGACATGCCGTCCAGGTTCCCGAGGATGTGCTCCTCCGTGATCGCCGACTCCGGTGGGCCGTAGACGGCCGGGTCGAGCTTGCTCAGGCGGGAACTCCTGGAAACGCAAAACATGCATGGGCGATATTATAGACAGTTGGGTAGTAGCTCTGTTTTGGAAGCCGCAGAGTTGCCGTCTTCCACGCGAGAGGACAGCTTACCTGAAGGCGCTCGATGTTGACGGGGTTGATGCCAGCCAGCGCCTGCCTCGCGAACTCGTCATCGCGCAGCCACGCGAACTTGTCCTCTGCCACACGCCAATGCCAAACAAGGGAAAGCAGGGTCAGTACAGCAGCAATGGCGTGGCGATCCGCATCCACATATGTTAATCTGTATCTTATCGTATCTCCATGGATGATCGACTCGCGGATTCGATGCATGAGCGATGTTGGCGGGCTTACTCTTGATGATGTCGGGCGTGTCGTAGCGGAGGAGGCCCTCGCTGTTCTCCTGAATCTTGCGGACGAAGGGGATGTTCTGGAACAGCTGGTCGTGCAGCGCCTGCTTCAGGCGGAGGCCCTCCTTGAAGAGGTTGTCGACGTCGTGGAAGCCGGCGAAGTCGCGGCTGGCCGGCAGGACGGAGCTGACGAGCAGCGGCATGAAGTTGTGGAGCAGCGCCTTGATGGCGCCCTCGGACAGCATCGCGTTCTTGCCCTCCTCGAACTCCTCGTCGCGCGACACGTAGATGGGCTCCGGGTACTCCACCCTGCTCTCCGCGTCCCCGTCTGCACAAACAAAACGCAACGGCCATGGGCGGGTCAGCGTCAACGTCAGTGACGATCGGGTGGTTCGGATATGAGAGCGACGCGTCGGGCCGACGGTTTCCCTCCCGCCATGTCGGGGACGACACCGTTGCCATCGGAGAATTTATGGGATCGATCGAGCCTCACCGATGTCGATGGTGGTGGTGGTGGTAAGATGAAAGGGAGAGCAACTTGCCTGTGACCATGCTGGTCCGTGCTGTCCGCATCCGCCGAGGGTACGGCAGCTTCTCGCCGCCGAGGAAGGGCGCTCGAACCCGGCGCCCTTGTCCGGGTTGCCGAGGTCGTTGTACACGTCATAGTCGTACGCCCGGTCGGTGATCTTCCGTTCCCCGGTGCCGCTGCCGCGCAGCTCCTTGAGCTCCCTGCGCCGGAGCTCCCTGAGCCCCGGCGGCGTCTTGGACGGCAGGTACGGCTTGTTGGAGAAGAAGACGCGGGGTTGTTGGCGCCGCTGACGCGGGTGGGCTGGACCCACGAGTGGCAGGCGAAGTGCGCCGGGCCCGACGGGAAGCCCTCCACCACGATGCTCTCGATGAAGAACTCGCGCTGGTGCCGGTTGAGCACCGTGACGGCGCCCGGGTCGCCGAAGGCCGCGTCGACGGTGAACTCCGCCGTGTACACCACCAGCTCCGCCTTGACGTCCCGCTTCTCGAACCACCCCACCAGCTTGGACTTCTTGCTCTTCTTGGGCCCTCCCTTTCCTGGCAATGACAAGCACATAATCAATCACCTGAATGCACGCACGGTTCCAATGATTCGATCCTCCCTACGTTGATTTCTGATGCTTCAGACAGACGACATGCCACATGTGATGAGTGGAGAAAAAAAACAAGAAATCGAGCGAGAAACAGGGTTGGTGTGTGTGCGCTCGACTTCATGTGGATGTGGACATGATGACTGGGAAACAAGCGCACGCACAGGTCAAGGCGCACCAGCTGGAATATTCTCATTCAACCGAGCGAATGGAAAAGCGAGCAGAAAAAAGGAAAGCTAGGACCTAGGAGTACTATCGGAGAAGCAAATTGCGCGAGCAGAACTCGGTCAAAAATGATTCAAAGCCGAAGCTTCGTGGACGGAGAAGGAGCGAGCGAGCTTACTTGGGTCGGTCTCCGTGCTGACGAGCTCGAGCAGGACGCTCCGGCCGACCCTGTCGGCGTACGCGTCCATCTGCTCGGCCACCCGCCCCTTGGCGTCCTCCTTCCGCTTCCGGCGCACGGTCACCACGGCCCTCGCCGCCACGCTCTGCGGGTGCGCCTCCGGCCGCGCCACTCGCTCCGCCGGCGCCGGCGTCAGCACCACCCGCTCGGCCAGGGCCCCCACCGGCGCCTTCGACCTCACCGTCCTCCTCGTCGTCGGCCTCCCGCTCAGGCTCGCGAAACAGGGCCCGCCGCCTCCACGCTCCGACCGCCTCGCGGCGCCGCGGCGGCGGCGGTGGTTTGCCCGGCAGAGCCCTGCAACAACGATCTCCCCAAGAGCTCCATGGTAAAGACTCCCCGACCTCGATCGGCGGGAATTTAAGGTTCGATGAAACAAAATGGGTCAAAGCAGCTGGCCGGCCGGGGGGGGGCGAGACCGGGATACGTTTCTCACTTCTGGATCTTGGACCAACCAGCCAGTGGAGTATTTTCTTTTCCTGCTACCTTTCTCGTAGTGGGGGCAGAGTTATATATAGGGGACTCCTGCAGTGAAGGTCGTGGGTGCGAGGGAGGGAAGCCCGCGCCGGCCACACGTGTTCCATACATCCGCTCTGCGGGAACAGAAAAAGGGAGCTATAGTATAGCTCCGCGGGCGGGGCCGAGGCTTCGACGCAGGTGAGGTGGTGGTGGCGACCGCTGAAGAAGAAGCCTATATGTGTGTGTGGCGGATGATTCGGACAACAATGCGCCGGTACGCCTCAATAAAACCAAGGGGACGGATCGGCGAGGTGCGGGACCGTCCGGTGGTTAGTCGCGCGGACCCAACGGCCCTTTTTCGGGCGAGTAGAGCAGAGTGGTCTCGTTATTACACTCGTGTTAACGGGCCACAGCGAAACACGGCACAAGGTAAGTCGGAGTAGAGGTATTTTTTCGTGAGAAATTCAGATATACTCGCTCCGTCCAAAAATAAAAAAGTGTCTCAAGTTTGGTAAAAAGTGAATGTATCTATAGCAAACATAAACACTTATTTTGGAGGAGGAGTATTATAAATGTTTAAAGGAGTAAAAACCATATCAAACAAAATAAAATTACATTGAGATCTACATCTTTTAGCCATTAACACACAACCGTTTCAGAGCCCAGAGTCGTCATATTGAACCATTGAATCGATCTGAATCTCCTGACAGCAAACCCGCAACACTCGTAAACCAAACAAGATTCACCACTCTAGGTGAGCAGTGACCAGACGACTCCCCGCCCTACTCAATGCCACCTATGGGATCGCCGCCAACGAGTATACAAACAAAACTTATTCTTGTTCCACACAACGACGCCATAGCCACCATAATTTCGTTGTTGGTTGACTAAACTATAACTTTAGGTACCTATCTACAACGCCAAGCGCGGGTCTGAGGTCCCCGTTCCCCTCACCGCCGGAGCAGCAAGCTGAGACTCAAAATATTTCCGGCGATATTCATTTTCCTGAAGAGGCGTATAAGGTATTAGGTGAAGGCGGGGACCAGTCGAATCCTGGCCAAATACGACGGAGACCAGGCAGATGAAAGCGACGGCTAGGGTAAAACGTTTTTAGTGATTTCTTTGTTTCTATTATGGTTTTTTCCGGAGCGACTCTATCATTTAATTTGTAACTTTGTTTTTAACAAGAAATGTTATTGTTCAAAAAAGATTCTTTAAGGTCATCTTAAGGTTGATTTCGAAAATGCATATGATAAGCTTAAATGGTCAGTTTTCCAATAAACGTTATGCATCAAAGGTTATCACATGTATGGTGTGACTGAATTGTGAAGGTTGTGAAGGGAGAAAGTGTGGGACTTAAGCTAAATGATGATAGTGTACGTTATTTTGAAACAAGTAAGGAACTAGAAATCCCATGCCCTTGATCTTGTTTAATCTAGTGGTATACTTGATACCATTATAGCATAGGCTAAGTAGGATGGACAAGTAAATGACCTTATTCTCATTTGGTGGATTAAGTAGGATGGACAAGTAAATGACCTTATTCTCATTTGGTGGATGGTGGTGTTTCTGTCCTTAAATGCGGATGACAGCATTTTTTTTAACATGAAAGATATATTAACATTAACGATCCCAGTACAAGCTTACAAAATGCACAACAGAGTAAGAGCCAGCAATGCTGAGCTGCACAGAACAAATTCTAGATGGCTAAGATTTGCATGGAAGATACTAAAGATTACAATTATTGGAGTCAAACAGCGGTCGGTCGTCCGTCGACAGGTCGGGCTCGAACTTGCTGCAATTGCAATCTTTAAGGACTCCTTTGTGCTCCATAACAGTTGATGCCCGCCGGTGACTCTCCCAACGATCTATCCGGCGTATCACATCTTTTCATGTTGGGAGACATCGAAAGGGGAGGGAAGTTGAAGTTAATTCTTAAAATATGAAGATTAAAAAATGGATCGGTTTGTACCCATGTTCCGAGGGCATGCGGGTAGAATCAAAGGTAGTACGCTTCGTGCAACACATTCTCCGTACAAACTTTTCTTGAACTGTTTTTTTTTTCGAAACCGCCATTGCGTATGATGTACGCAAACCCATCTTACACCCAGAACCTTCAAAACCGGAAACCATTATGAAGAAATTACATGGCCCGTGCATGCTATAACTTTCCACAACTTCCTTCCCACCCACCAAAATAATTATAGATCAGTAGCTTATATCCATAAGGAACATGAACTTTCCTCAAGAAAGAATTCTGAACTTCCAAGCTAACTTAAGAGGGGAAATACCGAATTTGATCCAGCAAAAAAGAACGAAGACATGATCTGGATGGAGATCGTAAAGAAATGGTATAGAGCTGAAAGGCCTTAAAAATGATCAATTATGTTTGTGGCTAGACTGGTTGCATATGTGACAATATGATGCAAGCCATAACCCGTTTGCGCATTGACTGTCATGCTAAAAAAATACGACATCTTCATAAAGTAACACATGGTGTGCGAGAAAACCAATCGCTGTTGTTTGATTTTGTGAGTTTCACACAACAAAATGCTACTTGTTACGGGTTTCCTTTCTTCAGAAAAACTTGCGGCTAGAATTTTTATATTATTATAAACCTTGTTTTAAATTTTGATATTGTCCATCAAGATAAGTTTTACCACTAATTTTCATGTGAATTTACTTCTACAAAATATAAATTATAGTATCCTAAGTATACGAGATCTAAAATAATGCTACTGAACTTTTATTATAAATTTAAATATTTTAGAATACATATATTCTCGTATGTAAACTTCGTGATATATCTATCCACCCATCTCGTGGGTAATTGTAATCGTGTCAAAGTTGCATTAAATAATTCGTGTAGTATATTTTTAGAATTTAATACTCTCTCCGATTGAAAATGATTGACACAAATTTATCTAAATACGGATATATTGGACGTATTTTTTTGACATGCGATAACTGCAATCTTGACCTGCCATTAATTACTCTGCATTATCATGATAACCGTCCAAGAAAAAGGCACAATTGGTAGATACCTGCGATCGACGTCTCGTCCACCGACTGAAAGCGCACCGGCTTATCGGCAAGCCCCCCATGTACGCAAATTTTTGGCCGGTAGTCGATCGGTACACAACAAAGCCAAGTTACGACGCCAGAAGGAAAATTTGAAAAGCAGGTAGCTTCATACGTATACTAGTCTACTACACGTACACGTAGCATAGCTCTGACACGCCGTCGCGGCATACACGAGGCCGTATCATGCCACGTAGCGGGTACGTACGTACGTCTAGCTTCGAGGTTTCTGCTCTTTGATATGGAAACGTACGTACGGTTGCCTTATCGGTCTCTGCAATGATCCAAGTGCCCGTATGTACGGAACATGTGAAAGCCGAGCCGCTGTACGTACTGTAGGCCATGGACCGGCCGGTGCGTGTTGACCAACACGCCCGAGCTCCTCGGCTCCACGCAGGCCGCAAGTCAGAGTCCGGGGGACACGTGGCCGTGGGGGCGAAACCGTGTACGTACCGGCTGACTACTGGGTCCCCTGCGCTGCGTGGCTGGCTCCCGCTGTTCGCTGCAGCCATGCTCACCTATCTGGCAGAATCTTATCAGTTTTTTTTCTGGTAGAATCTCAGCAGCTGCCGAGGGGCCAATGATGATACGTAAAGACCAATAAAAATGGTACTCACTCCGTTTTGAGTATTTTCAAAATCAAATTTTTGACCAAACATATACGAATAGATATCAACACCTATAATATTAAATAAATATGGCTTACGAGGGTTCTAATAATACTATTAAATTTTTGTTGTGAATGTTTATATTTTCTCCTACATATTTGATCAAACTTAATAAAGTTTGACTTTGACTAAACCCAGAATGTTAAGTAATTATAAATTACTTAACTGCTCCCGGCCAAAGTATTCAGTTTCAGAATGGACGAGGATTTTCGGAAAACTTATGGTTGGTCGAACAAGTACACCCTAGCGTCGTTTCATAACCGTGCATGCATTCTTACGCAAATAAAGACCAAAATATCTTTTCAAAAGGATCAAATGTTTGTTGACGAGAAAAAGGACCAAAATGTTGACAGCTTTTCTATACCGGATGTCGTCTTGGCATGCATCATGCTACTATATACTACTCCCTCCGTTCCAAATTAGATGACTTCCATTGTCCACATGCACATGTATCTAGACATGTTACAAATATAGATACATCCACTTTTAGACAAATGGAAGTCATTTAATTTGGAACGGAGGGAGTACACCTTTGTCCCAAATATGAAACGTTTTGGTGGGAGGTCAGAGTTAGTGCCATACATGCTCAAGTACGTGTAGATAGAAAACAAGCTCGGTCAAGGGAAGGTGCTAGACGTAATGTAGTTATGCTCTGTTTTTTCTAGTTTTAACTTGGTATTTCATCATATGTTTTAGAGGTTGTCCATAACACTTTGCACTGATCGGCCGTGTTGAATTTATTAATTGAAAATCCGGCTTTATATATAAAAAAAACAGGTTGATCGGTTAGACGGTCTCGTACGGATGCCGTGTTAGTCATGGGGTTTAAGTCATACCTATACTAGTCCTCTGTATAGACTATTGACGTCTCTTGTCTCTCGTTCTTGTCCTCTACCTGTACCCAAAAAGTCTAGCACACACAAAGGACCATCGTCCATCGTCTTCTTTTTCAACTTCAACTCGCGAGTTACTGTCAAAAAAAAAAAACCATTGACTCACGCAACGAGAGATATTCCATTCCGATCGAGTAACACCGCTACGTAACAACCACCTCTTTACTTTGGCTTCTCCTTTCCAATTAGTCAGATTAGCATGTCCCTAACCTAATGACCAGAACTAACCCAATGACTTAACTTGCCTCCGATCCATATCCACCGAACTTTTTCTCCATGACGTGCGGACACTGGACACACGTCGCCATGCGATTGGTGGCTCGTCTCATCCGTGCTAACTCTTTGACTCTTTGTCTAGCGTAATTGGGAAGAATAGCAAAGATGATCGTGTTCTATGAACCCTGACTGAGTCGTGGATCGATCTATCATTGGAATTGTGTCGGTGTGTTTTTGTCTAAGCAGCGGGACCTAGTTAACTGAAGCTCAGTGGGCTGTGAACTCATGCAGCTAGCGGCCTACCACGAGCGAGCACTGGAGTCCTGCAGTAGAGTATTGCACGGAATGACTGAACTATGCAAGTGATCGATCCGGCAGGTATTGCTAGCTAGATGCACTGAATGGCTGCGTGCGTTGGAATTAACAACGCTGACGTGCCCCCCCCCCCCCCCCCCCCCCCCCCCCCCCCCCCATTTGGAAGCGAGGGTCGAAGAACCTTCTGCTACTGAATTAAGAACGTACGGATAGCTCCTACCTTACGCATGAGCGCACGCCTTGTCTATTGGCCTCTATTGCTTGCGCGTCGCCGGCCTGTATAGATCGATCACCACGTGATTCACCTTTTTCTTAGTTTTGTTTTTGGCTGGCGGATCTTTCTTTGTTTAATTTTTTTTTTTTTTTTTTTTTTGCGAAACACAGTACAACGCAAGCGCTCATATACACGCGCACACACTCACCCCTATGAACGCACGCACGCACACCCTACCCCTATGAGCACCTCCGAGAGACTGAGTCGGCGGGTCGAGTCTTGAGATTGACGAAGTCACCACGGGCGCCTCGCTGTCGACGGGAACGTCGCCTCCCACTGAAGAATATTCCGCCTTAAATGAGAAACACCAGCGTCAAACCTGGGGTTTGAACTCTGGTGGGCTAGGGGTACAACCACCCAACTAACCATCTTGCCACAGGCAAGTTCTCTTTCTTTGTTTAATTTTGAGCATGTATATATACAACGTCCTCGACATTATACACATAACGATATTAACGTAAAACAATGGAGCATATATATACCTAACGTGCTTTGCATTTCACGTTTTGGGTTAGAGTATTGAAATTAATTTTTTTTAGAAAACACTTGTAACTTTATTCATACTCGAAGCAATTACAGGTACACTGTTTTGGATCAATTATCCAAAAGTTTACAAAGTAACTCCTATATAACAACTAAGAATTACAATGAAATCTCTTCGAGACATCTTCACCATGATTTCAATCTTTGCAAGACGAAATAATTCCCCGGCTTCAATAAAGAGGCTGCAATCTGACTGAGAAACAATACTGTCGCTCATTCACCTGCACGAACTTGATTACCGATAAAGGTTTCTGAAAGCCCCTCGAGTCGTCCATCCAATAAGATGGAAAGCCATGAGCGATGAACGTGCTAGGCCCGGGGATGATCCCGTATAAGTGCCGGTCGTCGAATCAAAAAATCTTCACTATAACATCGTAGAACGATTCCAACTACACAAAGAATTAAACCAACGGAAGCAACAAGACACAATGACATAAAATCTGAATAAACAGATCCACGAGGACACAAATTTCACTAGCCCCATGACACCGCCAAGAAACTAGATCAACTTTATTGGGAAAACACTATAACCAACACTAAACGCTATGATGACGAACACAAAACTGAAAGATCTTGAGGTCCCCCCACCTCGCAGCGCCAAGATGGCAGCCGGAGGCGAGGGGACTAGAAATCTCCGGCGGTGGCTGTCTCCAAAACCCTAACTGCTAAACAACAACGTGACTCTGCCTGTTCGTGAAATTAAGTTATTTTTGTTCAAATGGTCCCTGCGAAGCCAGCTTCTGTGCCATTTGAAGTGTCGTTATCTCCTCGTATCCTTCTTCTTTTGTAGTACCATCATCCACCGTCTGCTGGTTCAGCACATCCAAAAGTGCTCATATCTACCTGTCAAAAAAAGTGCTCATATATAAAAGTGTATCTGCCATTCGGAAATACCAATATTGCTATGGTACTATATCAGTAGACCACATGATCTGGCTCTGGCGGTAGTGGAAAATTAAGCTACCCCAAGTCTCTATATATTTAATTTTTGCCGTTTCTAAACACAATGACAGACATTTCTTGTAGTTTTGTGTGCTTCCGAGAACAAATATTGTACTACTACGTGACCGTGCGGTTGACATTAGAAAGTAAGCCGGCCGCTTGCATCACCGACCAACATAAATTATGCGTGAAAGAGTAGCGCATGCACGAAATCGCCAAACTAGCTTGTTATCATCTCCATCTTCGTTCTAAAAAGAACATGGCCCTGAGGCCGCTGACTTCTACTATCTCTACTTCTAGCACTAGATGATTAGAAACTAGTTTGGCGTTTCCGATGATCAATCAAGTATTGTGTGCTTGGTCTAATTTGTTTTTCTCGATCTGCTTGCACTTGGACCTCTTTTTATGGACATAGTTGTTTTATTTGTAAGATGGGTGAAAGACCATTTCGAGGATACTTTAGTCCCATGACCAGCCATATATATCTAGTTGGATGTCATCAAGGACACCAATAGTCAACCAAGTGTCAGTTTCATTGGATTGATTATAAGAACTACTCTCCTTCCGTTTCGAATTATAAAATGTCTTACATTTTTCTAAATTACATGCATAGTGACGTATTTTAGTGTGTTTCTTCACTTTTTTCAGTCTATCTATAGTCCGTGTTAAAATATTCAAAACATTTTATACTCTGACGTAGTGAATAGCAAAGAACAAGTGAGCTTGTGCATGACTAGAGGAGTAATATCTATTGACGTAGTGTGCTTTTATATCGTAGATCTTCCTGCGATTATACATTCACCAGCCTGGACATCAGGGAGAGAGACAAAGTCCTTTGTAAACATTTTGGAGAATATGCATGCATATCATCTCCCTCCGTGGACAAATGATGCTTCCGTTTGCAAGTCGTTCGTTTCTGCCTTTTGGTCTTGGCTTCGTGGCCAGCAGCAGAATCACAGGATAGCGAGCAGTGCAGACACGTTCGCCATTAAGTAGGTGCTGCCGGCGTTCGTGTGTATCAGAAGATTTTGACCCCGGCGCCGGCATGCATAGTGTAGTGTAGGTAGGCGATACCGACCGCTCGGCGAGACCGTGCTCAGCGGTGCGATCACTTCAGCTGTTTTGTACTCACTGATGACTGCAGCTCTAGGCTCTACACTCGATTGTTTTAGCGGTAGGTCTCCACTGGGAGTTTGCGGGGAATAGCGAGTAAACGAGTAGTCAGAAATTAGGAATCGAGGGTCTTGATGTTTCTTTTACTTGAATGAAACTGTTTTGGTTTATCATGGGTAAATTCGTATTTCGTTAACCACAAAGAATGGCATGATCGATCCTCAACCAAACATGCCTGTCAGGACCAACTGCATAGTGTAGTGGCAGTGAACTGACAGGGCGTAAATTTGGGTAAGCCGTGCTCAGTCGATGGCACTAGCCAGGCGTGGACGTGGGCGAGCACTCCACACACGTCTCCACATCCACCGGAAGACGCAAGTAGCATCGGGCGACGGGGTCACCACCGCACACCTACGCACGCCGCAACCTTTGTGCGGCTCCGGCCGCTCTCGCGCGTCGCCAACGGCGCGCGTTCGTACGCATCTCCCCCTCGCCACTTTAATTCCCGGTGGTCGACCGCGTCAAGAAAGCAGCGGCGACATCCCCGGGCGACCGATCGGTCGCCGTCGCCGCGCCGCGGGCAGCTAGAGCCATGCATGACCACCCACAGCGATCCCACGCGGATGACGGTGACAGGATGAGACAGCGAGGAGTTTGGGGCATATTGTTCCGATCGACCATAACTGCACCGGTCGTTCGATCGGCGCTCGGCCGGCCTGGAGACCTACCTCAGGTGGACGTGCGCGCGCGGCGGCCGGCCGGCACGGTGACGGGCGCGGATATGATGCCAGCATGAATAATCATGCATCGATCGCCTCGCGCGCGGTGGATGTAACAAGTTTGCGACATGGGTGGGTGGAGCGGGACGACCGGGAGCTAGCTTCAATTTCTTTCCATCGGGCTCCTTGGGCCAGTTTCAGGACGCTGTAGATAGCGTGCTGGTATGAACCTGCTTACTGTCGCCCTGAGTATGTTTATGATCTCTCGTCTATCATGAATTCTTCTTAATCAATGAAAGGATGTGCTCTCTCTGTTTCTAATTATATGATTATTTAGAATATTTTGAAGTGGACTACATATGGATTAAAATGAGTGAACGGACATATTAAAACACGTCTAGATACATATTAATCGGAAAAAAAGGTAGAACATGTTTTAACTAGGAACGGAGGGAGTAACTCTTGACCTCTTTTTAGCAAAAGGAACCTCACGGTAAATATGTTGATTATGTATTATACAGAAGTAACATTCACCTTGAAATATGAAAATTCACTCACCGCATGTTCGTTTCATGTTTTCACAGCCATATGCTACATGCAAGAGCGTAGAAAGTAAACGACGGCAAGGCTCGGCATGTTGAGCTTAAAAAGATGAGCGAGCACCTGCAAAGACTGAGTCAGGCAGCTTTCGTATTGGTTTGAAGAGCAACACTTCGTATTGGTCGGTTATTAGAGCAGTAGCATTAGCATTAGGACACCATGTTTAGTTAGTTGCTCATGATGTCACGGATGACAAAACAACACAAAGAACGTTACACATTGCCGTGTGTGAAAACTGCACGTAACAACTCCAGACAAGTCCTAGATCGTCCAGCGATGAAGCTTACCCTGTCGGACCAAAAGTAGATGGTTCCATGAAGTCTGTACGGATTACCGTGGGGATCGAATAACAGCAGTCCCCCTTGTTTTGGACCCTAAAGCAAGCACTCGCTGGGCAGCTACTAGTCCTCGGTCAAAAGTAGCAAGAGGGAACAACCGCCCGCCGGCTAAGATTGTCCAGTCAAGGTGTCGCGTTTTCAGGGGCTAGAAAACCGCGAGTCGCAACCTAAGTAGTACGAAGAAAATTACACACACGCACGAGCGACTTTCACCGGCACAGTGACATTTCGGCCGTGCGCCGCCCATGCGCGCACGACCCCGGCCGGCTAGCTGGTTTCAGAACGGAGGTGGTCGGAGGAACGAGCACCGAGGTGACGGCCGGCCAGCCGGCCGGAGCGCCGGAGCGAAACTTGGGAGGTTACCGAACATATTCGTAACATCACACAGTGGGGTGATATTGAACGCATATTGAACCTGTACGTCTCGTCATTTTGTTTTCACATTCAGTTCACCGTGCTTTTGATTTGAAACCGGGTGAGAGATAGGAACCGGAACTATATTATAAAGACGAACGCGACGTCGCAGCTCCAGATCGGAGTGGAGCCAAAGGAAAAGATGAGACGACGATCAGTCGGGGCAGGGCAAGAGCTTTGCTGGTGTCCCACACCCAAAGCGAGTGAGAGCTGCAGCTTTGACCAGGGCGCGCGCCAGGACCGACCGATCCAGCTGGGTGCCGTCAATATTTTTAAGCTCAACATGAATCAGATTTACGACTTGTTTCCAAGACTCGAGAGCAAGTCCATGCTGTAGCAAAGGTCGCACGCAACACCGACAGGTTGCCAAGTGCAAAGACCCGGCCCGGCCCAATATCATATGGGTGCAGTCAAACAATAACAAGTCATGAAAAGAATACATACACACCCCAGAAACATAGCGCATCGTCAGTAACAGACTTATTCCCTTCAAAATAGGTTATCAGAAGCGACTCAATCCATGAGAGTCCTTCAAATTATCATGTGCGTCGTGGTCCATGGTAAGCAAGTGGCTATCAGATAAGATAAGCGGAGAAGGTGCTTTTGGGCACTGGTTTAAACACGCAGAACATGCAACACCTTAGTCTGAGTCCAACATCTCAACTGCTTCTCCAAAACAAAGAAGGGAAACATAATGCATTGTGGATCCCCAGACCAATATAAAGCAGGAAAGAATTGGAGAAAAAGACCATCTGATGTGTGCTACGGTGGTCCATAACGATTTTTGAGCCCTTTAAGCAGATTTCATTAGGACGTAACCAAAAACACCAACAAAAGGGGAATATGTGTATTATTTTTATATGCCTGGGATTATTTGGATGAACTCCAACATGACGAGTCTCAAAGTTGGATTTACCTTCGAAATAGATATCCAGTGATGAGAGCTTGAGCCAGTGGGTAACAAAGCGCAAATTACTTAGGGTAAACTGCAAAATCAAGATAGGCTCATCAATCTAGTGACGTTTGCACCCAGCTTATATCTTCTTGTAGATTTCGATAGACAATTCGTCTAAGCAACAATGTAGTGAGCTGCTCTCTAGGCCTGCAAGTGCAATATGAAAACACTGAAGCAACAAGTAGGCCCATAGTTTTATCTCTTCGGTAGTTCAGTATAACAAATATTTGAACATTATTCAAAATAAAATGTTTAAGCATGTAGATTTAGGAAACCAAGTACATGAACTTAAATGTGCTATATCTACACTAGGGATCAGAAATACATGCATTGAGATTATTGCCTGGACTAGCAAAACAAAGCACAAGAGGCAACACTTGGTAGGCTCATCAATCTAGTGATGTTTGCACCCAGCTTATCAAGAACCAGTGTAAAACTGTTCAAATTTGTGACCTGACATCGGCACAATTAAGGAGATAACAATTCTTTGCAGCATAAGCATTTTCCTACATTATGAATAACTTTTAGCTTCATGTTAGACAATGATTTTGTGCAAACATGCTTCTGTTACTTCTGAACATATAGCAATTGACAATTTACTTCAAAATAAGGTCCGACATTTTCTCCCTGAAAGAGTTTATGATATGTTTCATGTACTATCCTCAGAGGCGTAACATTGATGTCATGATGTGTATAAAATATGCAACTCAACAAACAGAACACATGTTTACAGAGAAAGCTACTTCCAAAAAACCCTTAATATTGTTAATATCTGCAGGTGCAGAACATTTAAGTTGCTTAATACCTAATTCCAATCCCAGCAAAATTATCAGACAACACAAAACAACGAAATAAAATCTAATAGTACCAACTAAATACTGCATATTCAGCACATGTTCATCACAGAAGCCTCAAATAACTGTTCTTTTGTTAGAATTCCAAGTTCTGACACACTGGCATCCTGCATCCATACGACCATACATGAAAATTGCAATTCAGACAATATAAACGTGCAGGATATTTGAGTTTCATTGCTGAATGTTCAAAACAACCAAAGAACATGAAGAACTAAGCTCGAAACTACGATGTGGGTGAAGTAAGCAGAACTTACATATCAATAAAACTGAAGGAATGTGCAAACTTTATCCTTCTCCATTGCTATCCCATAATGAAGTATAAACTAGCCTTGACTTTATCATGATTCAAGAAATGGAAATATTTATATCATAGTTTTAAATAGCCCGCTAAAGCCCCACTAGAGCTCCGCTATAGCCTTTTGAGCATGTTGCCGCTAGAGCTCCGCCATAGCTCCGATTTAGCCCGCTATAGCCCCATTTTGAGGGTTGCCACTATTTGTTGTAGCCTGCTAACTAAAACATTGATTTATACAGTAACTAAGCTTCATTCTAGAGCAAGTTGTTAATGAGAAGTTGAGAACATCTCGAGAGCTCAACTTGCTTAGCTCTTCTTGCCTCCTTCAGATAGCCCTTGTATGTCAAACCTTCAATGGGTCTAATATAGGTCGAGTCATCAACCATCAGACACCATATTAAGCAAAATGTTAAGTGAATGTTATGTTCTTCCATTTCTACAAATCCCAAGGAGTACTACATTGTAGAGCACACTTCCCGGTGATATGCCTGTATCTTGCATCTGAGTTGCCTGCGATTTAATCCTCTTGAGACACTTGGGTAACAACTGGTAAATTCTTTCAGGGTTGAATCCTTTGCTGCCCATTTCATTCAACAATTCGGCTTCCACGATCTTGCACCAATCCCATCCATTACTGTACTGCGTAATCAATGCAATGATGAGTGCAGCCTTTTTGACACAACAAGCTAATTAGTGTTCTCAATGTTAATATATCAGGGAAGCATTCAGTTTTGGTCATCTTAGACATTAGTTCATCAGCATCCTCCCATCGTCCAACACTGCACAAATTCTTCAGTAGAGTGTTTCAGGTAATGATATTTAGGTTCACAACCGTAACTCTGTAAGATTTCATGTTTCTTAGTAACTCCAAAGCACATGCCCTTTCTAGTTTTAACTTGGTATTTCATCATATGTTTTAGAGGTTTTCCATAACACTTTGCACTGATCGGCCGTGTTGAATTTATTAATTGAAAATCCGGCTTTATATTAAAAAAAACAGGTTGATCGGTTAGACGGTCTCGTACGGACGCCGTGTTAGTCATGGGGTTTAAGTCATACCTATACTAGTCCTCTGTATGGACTATTGACGTCTCTTGTCTCTCGTTCTTGTCCTCTACCTGTACCCAAAAAGTCTAGCACACTCTTTTTTTTTAGATAAAGGGCTTTTATTACTTAAAAGGATTAAGCATTACACCCGGCCTCTGCATAACTAAGATGCACACAGCCGCCAGTTCACCATCACTCAAGTCGGTCAGCAAAAGATAAAAAGGCGAATTACATATCAAAATGAGAAATTATAGATCCGCCTAGGCTGCTGGTAGGTCTATCCGGAGTCTATGTTGCCACCCATGCCGGGAAAATAACTCCCTGGCCCCAGCCTCCAGTCTCGACGCCACCTCCAAAAATAAGTCTCGGTGCTCCACACGCTGCAAGGATGACCAAGCTCGTAACGTCGCTGTGCACCGGTATATAACCTACATAAGAGAAGAATTTTTATCATTAAAAACTTGTCATTTCTACATAGCCATAGCGACCAAATAACAGCAATCACTCCCACCCTACTGAATAGTTTGAACCTAGGATCCACTCCAGTTAGCCAATTGCCAAAAATGTTAGCAACGGATCTGGGTGGGTGTAAGGTAGAACCTATCTGGATGGCTGACCATATAGACCTAGCGAACTCGCACTGAAAGAATAAGTGCGTAATGGTCTCGTCGTGTTGACAGAAAACACACTTTTTACTTCCGTGCCATTTGCGTTTGGCAAGGTTATCTTTGGTGAGAATTACTCCTCGATGTAAATACCACGCAAACACTTTAGTTTTTAGTGGTATCTTCATCTTCCAAAGTTTGTTATTATAAGCACTATCGACTGGAATTTCGGGTAGGATAAGCGCTTATACATAGAATCAACCGAGAATTTGCCGTTCTTCGTCAGATTCCATTGAAAGTTATCTGGACCTTCCGATAATTGGATTGAATCCAATCGGATGAGCAAAGCATTCCAAGATGCTTGTCTTGTTCCAAGTAAACTCCTTCTGAACGAAATATTTGGTGAGGAAGTACCCAACACCTTCGCGATCGTGTCACTTTTGTTTCGAACAATAGAATATAGAGCCGGATATTGTTCTTTGAGGGTAGATTAGCCAAGCCAAATATCCTCCCAGAAGCGAATTTCCGAACCATCCCTAATTGAGAAAGAGCCATGTGGAAAAAAGAACTTCTTTGTAGCCATGAGGCCAGCCCAGAAGTGTGAATCGCCAGGTTTCCAAAGAACCTGGGAAACAGCTTGATCTCCGACATATTTTCTCCTAAGGAGGGTTTGCCAAACTCCATCTTCAGAAAGAAGTTTAAATAGTCATTTACCTAGCAGCGCTCTGTTCTTGACCTCAAGGTCATGAACTCCGAGCCCTCCTTGGTCTTTAGGGCAGCAAACCACACTCTATTTAGTCAGTCGATATTTTTTCTTCTCACTATCCCCTTGCCAAAAGAATCTAGATCGGAAATAATCCAATCGTTTTAAGACCCCTTTAGGCAGTTGAAAGAATGAAATCATATACAGTACCATGCTTGTTAGTACCGAGTTTATGAGAACCAATCTTCCACCCAGGATAGGAGTTTGCCTTTCCAGCTATTTAAACGTAATTTAAGCCTTTCTGATAAACGCCATATTTATACCTTTTTATCTGCCATTTTCTGAAGTTCTTATATTGTTTCATTGATCAAATGGATTGAAAATCGTTGTTACATAGAAGAATAATGCCTATATGAATATATTTACAGTCTTGTTTCCACTCCTTGCAGATTAGTGCGACAAGGCACATTTTCTATTAGTCTGGTTCATTTGGACAAGCTGCATCTATATCAATTTAATCAGAGGGATCAGAACTTGAAGGCATAAATACCACAAGGGGTGAGATGAGAAGGAAAAGAACTAACTTGTGAAGAAAGAAGAGAGGAGGGACACAAATGCAAGAGACCCAAATCTGATCGTGTGGGTTAAATCCCTAGCGTATTTCCCAAATCAAGCAGGCCTGGCTTTCTCTCCCCAAACCCTAGCTTCTTCTCCACTGCCGGCCGCCGCCGCGGCCAGGCAGGCGTGGCGGCGCGCCACCACCACTCCAGCACGCCACCAGCCACGACCACGAGCTGCTCCGTCCCCTGCGTCCCGACCTGCCGCCCTTCACCAACGACTCAGCGACGACGACCTCCCCAAGAACTGCGACCTGTTGCTCTTCCTCAAGCCTTTTGCTGTTCTTCCTCAACCTCCCCTGCTGCTGATCTGCCCCAAGGACGCCGACGACCTGAAGCTGAACTTCTTCCTCAACCACCCCTGCTGCTGCTCCATCCGACGCGTTCCGGCCGTTGCTGCTGAAGCTGCTCCTCAACGACCAGAAGCCCTCCATCCAGTTCCCTGCGTGCTGCTCCTCTTCACCAACCAGAAACATCCATTGGGTTGACTCCAATCGATTCCCTTCTCTTTCCCTTTTGCTGCAACTTTTCCGAATAAGTGCGTGTGCTGTAGTGAATTCGTGAGAACAAATAATTGTGCTTGCTTGTGTACTCGTGAATCCTGTGATGCAATAGTATTTGTGTGCTTGTTAAATTCCTGTTTTGTAAGTGAACTGTGTGGCACGTACACATGCATGTGAATGTGATATATATTTGTACCTGTGCCTTGTGATGTTTTCTATCGCTGTCTCATAAAATTGCTTCTATCTCATTCTTATGCTTGTGTGTGTGTGTGTCTTCAGTTGCTAGTCCTTGTGTATCTTTAAATAATCATTGTCTGTGCTTTGTTAATTCCCAAACTGAAAATACCAAAAAGATGCATCTGATAGTTTAGATTAAATTCCTGCAAATCCTCCTTAATATTGTGATCTAGCTTTAGCCAAGCTCAATTGTTGTCGCCTAGTCCCTGTGGAGAGAACGACAAAACCCCACTATTTTACATTGATCATTTTGGCGCCGTTGCCGGGGACTAGCGTCGAACATTTGTGTTAGGCTATAGACTAGGTTTAGTGTAGTTTCTTGTTTTATTTTCAATGTAATTCATTTCGGTGTTTCTTTTATCTTTTCTTATTTGTTGCTTCGGCTTATTAGGATACTAACCCTCTCACCGGTGTTTGTGTCTGTGAGTGTGTGTAGGACATCTTAACTGTTTTGCAGGTTGATTGATAATTGAACATATGGCTTTAGTTCGTGACCTGTGGTTGCCAAGTAATTTGGACACTATGACAGGACCAATTTGGCCATCTATTGAGGTAGATAATTTTGAGTTGAAGCCTGGTCTTATTGCTTTGGTTCAGCAGCATCAGTTTGGAGGATTGCCAAGTGAAGACCCTCATGAGCACATCCACACTATTCTAGAGTATTCCACCACGGTCAAGTACCATGGAATTTCTCAGGATGCAATCAAGTGTATGTTGTTCACATTCTCTCTCAAAGATGGTGCTAAGCATTGGTACTATTCCTTGCCATCAAGATCATATACTTGGGGTGAGATTTCACAAGCTTTCTTAGAAAGATATTTTCCACTTCACAAGCAATCTGCAATTCGCGACCAGATCTTTAGTTTTGCACAAGATGGCAGCGAGAGCTTGTATGATGCTTGGGAGAGATACAATGCCTTATACAGGAGATGTCCTAACCATGGGCTTGAGGAATGGTTAAAGCTGCAGCTATTTTACAGAGGCTTGACTTGTGATACCCGGTCCTTTGTTGACATGGCAGCAGGTGGATCAATCACTAGCAAGACACTTGACGATGCTCTCCTGCTCATTGGGGACATAGCTTTTCATCAACTTCAGTGGTACAACGAGAAACCCAATTCAGATGTGTTATCTTGCTGCTATCAGACTACTACACCTCAACAACCAACTCTCAATCAAAAGCCTCAACCAGATGCTCCATGTGAGAAGATTGAGCTTGCATGGGTCTTGTTTGATGATGATGATGATGTGATTCTAAGTGACACATACGTGGCAGCTCCTATGGGCACTATTGCTACATATCTGATTCATAACTTGGATAACTCTTTCATGTGTGAGCCTGAGTTGCAGTCCGTTGCTTTTGATATTGAGAAGCTTCCTTCCATTGCTATTGATGATGTGCTGGTGGAAATATATATGGAGAAGTTCACCTTCCAGGATGTTAGCAACATTGATTCATCTTCTTTTGAGCCTGAGATGGAGATCTTCACTGTTGATTATGATGAGGCTACTTCAGATGTCCATAAGCCGAGCTCTCCCACTTCCATTGTTGATATTTCCCCACGGGGAATTTCTACTATTGTATCTTCCATGACATCTACAATTAAGGTAGTCCTGAAACTCCTCCTCAACCATCTCAGGTATGATTTCAACTTCCTTAACAAAGCACACAGAACCATTAAAAATGTCTATGCAACTTGTGTTTCACTGTTGATATTCCTTCATGTCATCCTCTATAGGTATGCTTATGTCATAGGGCACTCTATTGATGACTTGGAGGGAACTGTCCCTATCACTTGTGTTGGCTGCTTTGTTTTGAGCTTTTTCAGGATTTTGCTTGTGCACTACTCATTGAGGCCGTACATGGTGCGAGTCGACATTCCATGGGATCCTGGTGGATTCATGGTATGGTGTTGAGGAGAATAATTTGAGTGGAGCAAGGAGAAGCGTGAAGAGAGCATGACGAGGAGGAGCAGGAGTGATCTAAAGAACAAGAAGGCCAGCATTGATTTGCCAGGTGAAAACGTTTCAATTCATTAGTCTAAACACTGTCTTCACCTGAACCTAAAATACATTACCTTCGAATGTATCCACAAGGCAATCTAGAAAAATTTGCTTTGTCCTTTGCACAAAGTGAGATTGAAAGGTTCTCTCTCTTGTTACATATATGAATCCATGTTTCTCTGAATCTCTTTCTAGTATTGAGTATGAATTTTGCAAAGCTTGTGTTCTATGTACTCTTTCGGTAATAAATTTCTTTTCTTCTCTTTTTAATTGTTTTGAAGTCTTGAGATGCTTGTGTCGGAATAAAGCTGGAGTGTCATAATCCTTTTGAGAGCCTTGTAACTAACTGTTTTTGCATTAGCACACCATGATCTTGGGATCGGTGGTGCGTGAAGCCCTAACCTTTAAGATGCAAAATTAGTTTATGTCCATAAGTTTTGAGTTAACGTGGCGTTAGCATGTCATGATCCTGGGATCGGTGACTTGTGAAGCACTAACTAAAAGAGAACTGCCATTCCAAATCCATTCAAGAGCCTTAAAATGCAATATGTTGTGTGAGCGTTAGCATGTTATGATCTCTGGATCGGTAACATGTGAAGCACTAACTTCACTAACAACTGACCTCGCATTAGCACACTATGATCCTGGGATCGGTAGTATGTGAAGCGCTTCAACTTTTTTTTCAGCTGACCCTTTACACTAATCTGTTGGCTCACTTGTGGATTGTGCTACTCAACTTTATTTCCAAAACATAGTATCTTAGGTTTTCATCGATTTTAAATTGAGAAGACTATGAAATTTCTACTCGAAAGTTTATTCCGAAATTGTTGTGCAAACCTCATGATCATTTACTCGAATTTGGATCAAAGTTAAATGGATTCCTATATTTCCAAGATAGCTTACAGTTCAATTTCATTTTTCGTGCTACCTTGTTGTATTTTGCTTTTGCTTGAGGACAAGCAAAAATTCAAGTGTGGGGGTATGATAAACACCATATTTATACCTTTTTATCTGCCATTTTCTGAAGTTCTTATATTGTTTCATTGATCAAATGGATTGAAAATCGTTGTTACATAGAAGAATAATGCCTATATGAATATATTTACAGTCTTGTTTCCATTCCTTGCAGATTAGTGCGACAAGGCACATTTTCTATTAGTCTGGTTCATTTGGACAAGCTGCATCTATATCAATTTAATCAGAGGGATCAGAACTTGAAGGCATAAATACCACAAGGGGTGAGATGAGAAGGAAAAGAACTAACTTGTGAAGAAAGAAGAGAGGAGGGACACAAATGCAAGAGACCCAAATCTGATCGTGTGGGTTAAATCCCTAGCGTATTTCCCAAATCAAGCAGGCCTGGCTTTCTCTCCCCAAACCCTAGCTTCTTCTCCACTGCCGGCCGCCGCCGCGGCCAGGCAGGCGTGGCGGCGCGCCACCACCACTCCAGCACGCCACCAGCCACGACCACGAGCTGCTCCGTCCCCTGCGTCCCGACCTGCCGCCCTTCACCAACGACTCAGCGACGACGACCTCTCCCAAGAACTGCGACCTGCTGCTCTTCCTCAAGCCTTTTGCTGTTCTTCCTCAACCTCCCCTGCTGCTGATCTGCCCCAAGGACGCCGACGACCTGAAGCTGAACTTCTTCCTCAACCACCCCTGCTGCTGCTCCATCCGACGCGTTCCGGCCGTTGCTGCTGAAGCTGCTCTTCCTCAACCTGCGTGCTGCTCCTCAACGACCAGAAGCCCTCCATCCAGTTCCCTGCGTGCTGCTCCTCTTCACCAACCAGAAACATCCATTGGGTTGACTCCAATCGATTCCCTTCTCTTTCCCTTTTGCTACAACTTTTCAGAATAAGTGCGTGTGCTGTAGTGAATTCGTGAGAACAAATAATTGTGCTTGCTTGTGTACTCGTGAATCCTGTGATGCAATAGTATTTGTGTGCTTGTTAAATTCCTGTTTTGTAAGTGAACTGTGTGGTACGTACACATGCATGTGAATGTGATATATATTTGTACCTGTGCCTTGTGATGTTTTCTATCCCTGTCTCATAAAATTGCTTCTATCTCATTCTTATGCTTGTGTGTGTGTGTGTCTTCAGTTGCTAGTCCTTGTGTATCTTTAAATAATCATTCACTAGTACAGAACGACACATCGGAAACGGGCCAAAAACCCCTTCGGCAACGGAGAAAGGGTCCGTGTCCCCGACCCTGTCACTGATGTGAAGGCCTTCATCGGTAACGGAGGCAAAAAACCGTCACCGATGAGGCATAAGTTGGCTACGGTTGCGGACCCATCTCCGTTTCCGATGTATCGGTGCATCAGTAACGGAGATTCTATTTTACTCGTTTGCATTGAGGTTCTTTCAGAAGCCTACATGAGCAATTCGGTTGCCAAATTACATTCAAAATCTCACAGCAGAAGCACAAAGTTGCTACCAAATCCATTCATAACGTATATAAGAATTGTCATCATTACATACCATCAAAAGATGAGTTACACATGCCTCGCTAATCCTATCATTCTCATGCCTCCCTAAACTTAACTTTTATGACACTCCACTCTTCTCCAGCTCCACCTTCTTCCTCAGTTCCGAAGCGCCGAAAACGGAATTCGACCTAGCAAAAGACTCGAGTAGCGGTTTCATGCTTCTCCAAATCACATCTGCAGCCAAATTGCTACACACATACACAAAATAGATGGAGAAACTAAAAACAAGAAACCACACCGAGCTCGCAAGCCTCCTTAGCAAATTAATCTTGCCAAATTCTTCGTAGCGAGGCTTGCTCCATCTTGGACGGTGTCGCCGAAATATAATAACGTCACCGCTGTGACATTTCGGCCACACTGTCCAAGACACTCTTAATTAAAAAAGTGTTTTGAACAGTGCAGCGAAACGTCACAACAGCGACGGTTCACGGATATGATCCCACTTTGTATTTAGCTTTTTAAAGCTTGTTTGGATCTGCATGGCGCTTCTGCATATAAAATACATGGATGTCTAGTTAGAAAAGAGCCAAATATGATGCTACATGACATAAA